>PVJO010008273.1:0-79324 GCA_004026905.1 Hystrix cristata | reverse complement strand
TTTTTTTTTTTTTTTTTTTTTTTTGGTGCTGGGGATTGAACTCAGGGCCTTGTGCTTGCAAGGCAAGCACTCTAACCACTGAGCTAAATCCCCAGCCTGGTATGATGATTTTAGTTTTTCTGGGAAGATACCCAGTAGAGGAATAGCTGGATCAAATGGAACCTCTAGTTTTAGTTTTTCGAGGAATCTCCATATTGATTTCCACAGTGGCTGGACCAATCTACATTCCCACTGACAGTGGAGGAGGGTTCCTTTTTCCCCACAGCCCCACCAGCATTTGTTATTGGTTCATTTTTTGGTAATCACTGTTCTTTCTGGAGTGAGATGGAATCTCAACATTGTTTTGATTTGCATCTCTTGAATGACTAGTGACGTTGAACACTTTTTCATTATTTATTTGCCATTTTTATTTCTTCATCTGAGAAATGTTTATTCATTTCAGATGCCAATTTTTGGATTGGGTCTTTAAATTTGGGAGGTTTGATGTTTTCGAGTCCTTTGTATATTCTAGAAGTTAGACTTTTGTCTGAGGGACAGCTGGCAGACATTTTTTCCCAGTCTGTGGGTTTTCACCATGCTCTATTGGTGATTTCTTTTGCTGTGCAAAAGCCTTTTAATAGGATGTGGTCCCAAGCACTGATTCTTTGTATTATTTTCCTTGCAGTCTGGGTTCTGTTCATAAATTTTTTTCCTACCCTTATGTCTTCTAGAGTTCTTCCTATTCTATTTTCTAGTAAATTTAGTGTTTCTGTTTTAATGTTTAGATCTTTGACCCACTTCGATTTTAGTTTAGTACATGGTGAGAGACATGTATCTAGTTTTAGTTTTCGGCATGTGGCCAGCCAATTTTTCCAGCATCATTTGTTAAGGAGTCTATCTTTCTTACAGTGACACCCTCCAGAATTATTAAAAATTCTAAGTTACAGCTAGGTGCAAAACATATCCCAGCTCAAGAGTTTAGATTGTAGATCTCTATTAGATATTTCCTTGTCCTTAAGCATTTCATAGTTGATAGAGGTGTGTGACAGAAAATATTGCCCTAAAACACAATCAAGTACAGTTACTGATACTGAACTCATCATTACAAATTCTTTTTCTGTTCCTTTGAGTTGTGTATGCATTGTCCCCAGCCCTTTTCTAGTTTTATAATACAGGAGTGTCCTTTCCAAGGACCTGAGAGTCTTCCCTTAAGATGATGTGACCAGGGAAAGTAGAAGTTCTTCTAGTTTTTACCATCAGTAACTGTAAATCTGTCGTTTTGCAGATACACACACACACACACACACACACACACACACACCCTTTATGAGTTTTAGATGTAATATTTGTAGTGTGAATCTCATAGTATAGGAAAAAAAATAGCATTTGTTTAGAGTAAGTGTAGCGCCATAAAAGGTTTCCAAGGGTAATAGAACTCGCTTCTTCTTTTCTAAGAATCTTTGAATTTATTTTTTGTAAAACAAAGCAAAACCAAAGCCAATAAGGAAACTTCTGTACACTGCACTGAAGTGAACTGAAACCTTCCAACAAATATGTTTTCTGTGTACAAGAAAGCTATTTTGATGATAGAGTGTAATAAATTTAGAGCAAAGATCCAGATAGAATATAGCTGCTTTTCTTTTCTGCTCTTAGAAGATACGACTTTAAGGAAACATCTAAGCTCTCTTAAGCCTGCTTTATTATGTGTAAGATATTAGTAAAGTAGCAACCATATAGAGTTGTTATGGGCTCACATTGGATGGTAAACTTTCTGGAGGGTACTTGGCACATAGGAGGCATAGAATAAATGCTACTTGCAAGGAAGCTGCTCTTTCCAGGCCCAATGGATGAACATATTATTAAGCCATGGAATCATATGAAATTAATTATCAGCTGTTCAAGAAAGTTGTTTTCATTGCAGTTTGTACTTCTTGTGGATAGCCTAAATTGTCCCATGATTTTCAAAGATTTAGTCTCTAGTAACTAAAGCAGTTGTCTAAGGAGTAAGCCATCCTCTGTTGGTCGAGGCCTTCACGCAGACTAATGTGGAAGCCTCTTGGCTGACTTACATGAGACCTTTAGATTTAACTTCCAGAATTTTTCTGGAAAGTGGAGAAAATTAGAACTAAATAGAAGATGACTAGATATTGCTTGAGTGTGTTTTGAACGTGGAAAGAAAATACATTCGTGCTATCATGGTTGTTTTAAAACACTTTATCTTATGAAACATGTGATGGTTTACTAATGGAGTCACTCCTGAGTCACTGCAAGTTTTATAGTATGTTATTCAATGCAGGACTAACCCTTTTCCCTGTATCATTCTGCAATAAGTAATGATACATAAAAATGGAGGGAAATATGTCCATGAATGATACTCTAATTAGAAACTCTGACATATTTCTGCCATCATAGTGAAGTCAGTGTAGGTCGAATAAACTACCACTGTGACCAAAAATCACTGTGTGTTTTAAAGTAGCGCATGTAACAGTGCTGTAAAATTGTTGCTACCGAGCCATTTAATGACCTTCAAGAACCTTAGGCATTTCTACCACTGTGGGCCTTTTCTTCCATTAAAAAAAAAAGGAGAATTACAAATTAAATTTTGTCTTGGTACAAAAATGAGTGTTATCCTGGTAAGATTCATTATTATATATTTTGTGATTTCCCACAGTAACATGGATCCTAGGGACTATGCCTACTGTGCTTTCCTGCTGGATAAATTGGCCCCCACTGCTAGGAGAATCATGCTAGCATTTGCCTTTTAAAAGCTACGTGTCAGACTGAGGATGTAGCTCAGTCATAAAGTATGTGGAAAGTCCAGGGTGTGATTTCAGGATTGCAAGGGGGAAAAAGTGTGTATAGTCATTGTTCCCAGTCACGGACACATCGCCACTGTGTTGCCCGAATTTCTGTATAAGTAGCTTTTAGGTATAGAATAGAAGCTTGGCTCAGCCAACTACTAGCTTCTTCAACAATAGAAAAAAAAATAAAATTCATCTTTAGCGTAGACTGACAACTCAATCTTAATGGCCTCTATCTTGGCCTAATTTCTCTCCGTCACCACCCCAGGCTACAGGATCCCCTGCTTAGCAAAATGACAGCAAAATGATTGAAAACTACTTTTTTCTTTCATTGTACTAGAAAGACTTGGAAAGACACCAGTTTTTTTGGCAGAACCCATCTCAGTACTCAGTATTTCAAGTGCACAGACTGTCTTCTGTGACCATGAGAGGGGAAAAGAGCACTTAATTTGGATCAAAATAAAATATTAAAATAATAAGAGTAAATTCTTATGTATTGGTTCCTACAACATATGGTAATTGATAATTTTAGAATATGTTGCAAACTTTCCCAATTAAAGTAGGATACAAATCATGATGAGAAAATGATCTGAAACGAGAGATTATACAGAGTGAAGAATGTAGTTGCCAAATTTAAAACCTGAAAGAAAACAGAGATCACTGATAGAATTTTGCCACATCAGTAAAGTAGATGAAAAGTCCAGGAAGTACAGAAAACGAAGAGACTAAGATGATGACAAGTGTCACGTGACTGAGACAACATTTTCACTCAGCTTGACTGACTTCAAATAGGCTTCTTCCTGAGTCTAGGCCTCTTACCCCCCTTTTCTTAGAGCAAGGGTCTCCAGGTCCCTACCATCCCCTTCTCCCTTAATCGTACAGCGTGGGGTGCTTTTCCTTGCGTTTCTGCCTGAGCTCCGTTTGTGCGCGTGCACACACACACACACTTTTCCAGTTGTACAACTCAGGAATGTCTTCCCCAAGGACCTGGGAGCCATCCCTTTGCAAAGTAGTCGTCAAGGAAGATGACTTCATTTTTTCTGGAAGGGCAGGGGTCTAACTTGTGTAAGTGTCAGTTGGTGAACATAGACGCCTAATTGTGTAGACCAAACACCCCCTGACCTCTTCCAGTGCTCTTCCACTAGCTCACCTCAGCTCTTAAATAAAACTTCCCCACCTTTGAATTCAGAGGAGTCTAGTTCACTCTCTGTCCTCTATTGCAATAGTCTTGAGTAAAATCTTCCTTGCTTGTTTGAACTTGGGCAGTACAATTTTTCTTTGACACACAGAGGTGAGGTCTTTTGACAACCAAGTGTTTAATAACCATCTATTAAAAAACTAGAAACTAGAGAGGGAGAAGGGGGAAAGGAAGGAAGGGAAAAAAGAAAAAGAGGAAAAAAGTAAATAAAGCTACTGTAAATAAGGCGGGAACCAAGATATATCATGTACAGGTACAGATTAACTATGACAAGTCTGATCATTATGTATATCTATAGTGTACCTGTACATGTTCTTGGTAAATAAAAACAAAAAACAAAAAAATGACTGGAGAAGAAACAGTAAATTGAAGCAGTAAAAGAATATTACGTGAGTACGAGAAAGTTCCAAGTCAGCAAACTAAAGTGGCAAAGTATAGGAATAACTAAGGTAATAATGTATAGATATGGCAATATATATATTACATTTCAGGTATGAAAGGCTTCATTATGAGATTTTAGGCAAAGGGGAAGAAGGCACCCACTTTAGAGAAAAATAAATTTGATTACCTTCAGCACTAGGACATAAGTTATTTTTATAATTGTGATCACAAAACAACGCAAATATCAAAATGTTTTGGAGAAGTAAAATTGTAAGACTGTTTACAAAGGATATTTATTTGGCTTTAAAATAATATCTCTGAAAAAACTTGATAAAAGAGATAAGTCAATAGACAGTCTTATTTTTATATTTCAAATACCAGAGAAAAATGTTAAATTGAAAAAAATTGTGTTGGAATAAAAAGAGAATGTTTACCTTTGAAAAGAATAGACAATAAACAAAATGGGTTAGAATAGCCATATTACCAATAAAAACAATAAAAGAAAATATGAAGATATATGTACTGAAATATTTGTGACACAAATGTGATGGTGAACAACTCTCAAAGACAAAATCTAACAGAAGTAAAAAGAAAAATGCTCCAAGATTGGGATAGAGAAATAAAATCCTGATACATGCTATTTACAAGATAAAGTTTAAAAGTCACTTACCGTGATATAAAAGTTTAAATAACATGGGGAAATGTCAGGCAAATAAAAAAGCAACTTAAATGCAGAGATAGCCAACACTGAAATGTTCAACAGAATTGAAAACAAAGGATATAAAATGAATATAGTAAGTTAATTCTATAAGTGGTAAAAAAAAAAATTGACATCATGGATAAACAGATGTACTTGAATGGGTCAGAAAATACACAATTTAAAACATTAAGAAAAACTATTATAAATAAAAAGATAAGCAAATGATACATACCAGCATTACTGGATTTAAATGACAGAGCTAATGCTATTAACATATATATCACACTTATTCTTTAGAGAAACCACCTTATTCCAAACTTCGATACACTGAACCAAAATGCATCCATATGAAGCCACAGAAAAATTCTTTAAAAATTCTCTAAAAATTCTAAGAAGAATACACTGCACGTACTATATCCTTTGTTCCTAACCAACTAGTTATTTTTTAATTTACGTAAAAGTACCTACTGCCTAAGTGTAAGAGTTAAGATTAATTGTCGACTCACCTGGAGTATGAGACTCATGGAAAGGTGAATGGATCAGGGGTGCAATGAGCTAAGTAGCTTTGTTTTACCATGATATTCCTGCCTTGGAGCAAAGATAAAAAGTACTGGAAGTTCTGAAACTGTGAGCAAAAATAAACCCTCCTTCAAGTTGTGTATGCATTTGATCCCACCAAGGAGAAACTGACTAATACAGTTGTGTTCCCCAGAAGCTAGAAGCAATTGATTTATGGAGCTAGTAAACTCAGAAAAAAAACCTGTGAGAAAGCAAGGGAATTATAATAAACTGTTGAAGTGGGGTGAGGGCTGCAGTCAGGCACCGTCTGTCCCAGTAGAAACTGTGGTGTGTGTATGAACCTGTAGGGTTACCCCAATTTCAGGCAAGATGCCTAGATTCTCGTTTTACCTTGTCGCTAAATCACTGGCTGTGTGTGCCCAGCAAAAGGAGATCAGGTTGGAGGATTGACATCTACTTTTGCCATGCCTCCAATTAAGATTAATTTTAGCTCAAGGAAGAGAAATTCTGATGAAAGTGGGCTAAATAAGAAAAGGCTTTTTTTTTTTTTTTCTCCCATGACACGTGAAATCTAGGGGCAGGCAGCTTAGATCTGTGCATCAGGTCCAGGATATCCTTAAGTATCTCTGCCCCTTCTCCCTTCCTGCAATTATATCCTAAGTATGTGGTTTCATACTCATGTTAAAGATGATTGCTGAACCTTTGGACAAATGACCACATTCTATGTAGGAGACAAAAGAGAAAAGTCAACCATTACCTAGAGTAAGCTCTCTAAGATGTCTTGTAGGTCTTTCCTGGTAGCACTATTGCCACTCAGCCTTGGGTTCTTTTGCTCAGTTCAGATGGAAATCATGAATTGGCAAATTGCAACTCTGCTAGGAGTCCTGGTATCACCAGACAATACCAGATAATGCTGGATGCCAAGCGTTGACTCAGCCAACAGCTGGTTCCTGCCACTGCTGGCCATCACTATCCAATGCCAGCTTGTGCTGGACATTGTACATTGAGTCTACTGAGTGCTGGTCTCTGTTGCTGGTCTTTGTTGGCTGTTGGTTTCAGGGGCTCTTTAGTGTTAACAGCTCTGAGTGCTGCTTTCTTTGGACCGCTTTGTCCACACTACTCAGGATAAAAGTCCCAAATAGATTTATAGGACTTTTGGAGCTTCTACTACCTGAGAAGTAAATCACAATCAGGTTTACAGGATCACCAAAGTGAGTATTTTAACAGGGCCTGTGGTGCAGCATAGGATGGTCACTACACAGGAGGGAGTGCTCCTGACTAGAACCAGAGAAGTGGTTGTGGAGTGCTGTTTGTATAGAAGCTTGCAGGCCTTTTTCAGTGAGCTACAGTGCTTTTAAAGGTTACTATGAATGTTGGGGATGCAAAAAAGGGGCTCAGATCCCTCCGTTCCCGATGGTAGCCACTCCAGGGTGACACCTTCCTTCTTTAAAAAGACAACAGCAGCAGTATTGGCTGTAGTGCAAAAGGGGCCCTACATGGCCTGGCTGCACCCATGTTGGAGTGGAGAATGGTGGTTTGCTAGCCAGGAAGGACACTGAAGAAAACTGTCCCAGTCCATGTGGGTGCAAAGGGGAGCAAAGGGAAGTGATGGGGAGGGCTGGCCAGGTGCTGACCAAGTCACCCCCCACCCCTCCACCCTACGTCAGGTGCTTCTTGCTGCTTATCCACCTAAGCACCACCCAGCAACTTCTAGTCATATCTAATTCTTTAGCCCTAGACCCTAGTTGTGAGGACATGAAAATTTTAACATCCGCCTTCATAGGAACGGGAGACGGATGAGGCAGGAGATTTGGAATGGCACTAAATACAATTTTTGCCAAATCAATCAAGTTTACATTCAAGATAAATGAGTCTCTTAATTTTTAGAGAAATAGAGACTCAATTGTATTATATGCTCATAACAGGAAAAGTACATATAAAATTAGGCAATAGACCTGAAATAAGAAAATTCATTTATATAATTAGGACTGCAAATGTTTTAATATTTAGTTCCTTTATTTGCAGTCCTAATTATATAGGAACTAAATATTAAAACAAAAGTTAGAAAAAAGTACATGATATATTTAGGGACAAAGAAAAAAATAAAAGCTAAAGCTAAAATTTAAAAATTAGAAGGGGTAATATCACTGATAAATCAGTATTTGTTCTTCAACAAGGTCAATAAGACAGAGCAGTGCTTGGTAAGACTTGTAGGAAAAGAAAGAGAAAAGCAATATATTAGGAATAATGGAGCAGATGTTATACATATTTAGGGTGTTATTTACATGAAGAATAAAGAAGGTAGTGTGAAAGTTCTATGTTTAAAAAAAGGGCAAGCATAGATACAGAGAGATTTTTAGTTAAAAGTAAAACACCAAAATTTATTTCTAATTAATAGAACACTGTGGAGAGAATGGATAAAACAGCCACTTAGTTTTGAAACACTGCAAATCAAATTGAAATGGAAACAGCAGTCTGAGCCAAGTGCGGTAGTCTCAGCAGAATTTAAAAATAATTTTTGAAATTTTTAAAAACGCACATAGATATTAGAAATTTTGCTCATCAGCATTTTTCATAGGAGAAAAATGAAAGATGTGCATAGATATTCACGTGACTGAATATACAGTGTAGCAATAGTTATTAGTACTACATATAGAAGTACTAAATGCAATTTAAATATCCAACTGTAAGGGGTTGTAGTTTACGTAAACAGTAGAGATACTGATGAGGCTGAGCTGTTTGAAATTACTGCTGCTGACCATTTCTAATCTGTAAAAATAGTGGCTTCATATGGTCCAACCTAATAGATGCGCACAAACATATACCCCCCTGATATTTTATCCATGCCTGTCTCTGAGTGCGGAGATTAGGAGTGATTTAAATTGTCAAATCAGGCTCGAACACAAGAACAAAATGAGCACATAACATACACATATTTCTCCGTAGTCCTTCCCCAAATTGAATTTGTGGTGGAGGAGCAGGCCTTTGTGCAGTCATTGTATTCTTGGTGCCTGGAAAACTGCAAGAGAAGTTGAATATCTGACTTAAAGATATTCATAATATAAAAATAGAACTTTTTAAACTGCAGATGAGGAAAGCTAGGGAAATAGCTCATTAAATTATTTACCTCAACATGTGGAGGTAAATAATAGCATGTTAAGCCTATAGTGTTTACTTTTTCTTCTCTAATATATCAGTATGTGGGGTATCTGGTAAGATGTCGTTAGGAGATATTATGTCAACTCTGTGTTTATCTTTGACTATATCTACTTAAATTTCATAAATATACCTTGAT
The DNA here is from genome assembly GCA_004026905.1 of Hystrix cristata. NCBI lineage: Eukaryota > Metazoa > Chordata > Mammalia > Rodentia > Hystricidae > Hystrix > Hystrix cristata. The sequence continues at coordinate 70,451 of PVJO010008273.1, read as the reverse complement.
GTGAATAACAATGAAAACTCCAATGATGAATGGAGATATACACTGTCAAGATAATATTCCCGTGTATAAATTTAGAATAGAATGAGAACGTGATATTTTAATACGTAATAGTGGTTTATAATATTACATCATTAAGTTTTACTGGTTCGTTGTTCAAAATATCTCAGATCTCTAAAATGGAGTCCTTGGAGATGTGAAATGATTGTAATAGATCAGGCTAGTGGACTGCCAGGAAATCTGCAGTACAGCATTTTATTTATTTTCTTCTCTAGCACCGTGAGGGCCATGAGAAACCACTGGCTGTGATGGCCTTCAGTGCAAAAGAAGATTGAAATAGAGTTTTGCTCAGAAATCCCATTAGTGCCTCTATTGAGGAAAAGGCAAAGAAAAGCACTGAAGTGTTAATAATTTGCCTACAAAATTTTTTGTCCAAATGTTTGGATAAGCTGACAGGAGTTAATTCTATAAAAAGCCTTTCTTTCAAATTATTTCACTGATGTAAGACTCCTCGATCCAGCAGCATTCTTTAATACTCCTCTTCATAACAAAATGTGATTTTTGCCTACATAACATTAGTGACGGAAGCAGGCGTTTTGTACATTCTCTGTTTTTACTCATAGTGGGTGTATATTTTAATTAGCCTCAATTATAAATGCCTTGTTATTTTTACTCAACAGTTTATTCTTCCAGTTGTCTTATGGATGTGGTAATCTCTAGTGAGGTGAGGAGTGTTTGCATTCTGTTTATAGAAGAGCTGTAGCTCTTGGGTATGAAGTTGAACTTTTAGTGAAGACTAGTAGACTGCTTGACCAGGAGACACTATTTTGGAACACTGTAAATAGATGGTTTTGGTCATAATATTTTGTTGACTGATGTTATACTTGAAGATTCTGAAACCCAAAATGCAGCATCCTGGTTGGGGATTTAGTTCAAATGGTAGAGCACTTGCCTAGCAAGCACAATGCCCCGAGTTTGATCCCCAGCACCACCATCCTCCCCCCCCAAAAAAGAAAATCCTTGAATACAATGGTGCCTGGTAACAAAGTTTCTTTTAAAACCAAATGGGGCTCCATTTTTTTTATTGTTTTTTTTCTTGACCACAAACAAATTAAAAATAATGGCTGAAATATACATTCAAACTAACATGCTGTGAAATTCAGTTTTTTTCTTCCCCCCAGAACTTGAAATATACCTGGTGGCACAATTTCACAGCAAAATGCAAGGGCTTATATTTTCCTATCATACTCTCATTCTCAAATGTGTTCAAATAAAGAGTTCTTTTTTCCCTCAGAGGAGTAAGTCCAGGAGATTTTATTTATTTATTTATTTTTTTAGTCCAGGAGATTTTTAGGAACCATAAGACAAGAAGGAGACTGGGCTTAAAAAGCAGATGCAGAATTGACTGTGAGTCTAATCCCAGTTGGGTTTATACAACATTGAATTGGGAAGAGATTGCAGAAGACCAAAACCTGTCTAATAAATGATAAATATTTTATATTTTGAAAGAGTACATTTTCTTCCTTACCTTGTCTTTCTATCTTTGTACCTAGAGCCACACAGTTCCCTTTAATGGAATTTGGGAAATGGGTACCTGAAAGAGGACAGTCTCTCAGCTGATCTTCATATGTCTCAGGAGCGCTGATGACTGGCTTCATTCCAGCTCTAGCACTTAAATAAGGAGTTTTCATCTCATGATCAAGTAGCCTCAAAACAGGTCTTTAAAATGAATTCTTCTTTTGTATTTGGTAATTTTTTCAGTGCACACCAGGGTTCCTCTTGCCTGGGCTTTCCCTATAACTCTCCTTTTGACGTTTCCATTAAACTGTAAAAAATTAGTGTTGACTGATTAACATCTTATTTTAAGAGCTCTATGAAAGCCATATTCATGAATCAAGGTCATTGTGCCCCACTGGTAATTAACTTGACAAAATTCAGCTTTCCAGGCTAATCATCTTCTGGCTACTTTATGTAATTGCTGTCAGTCCACATCTACAGAGCAATTGGAGTCCACTAAATGGGAGAGAGAAGCACAAGGACCGTGATTAGGCCAAGTTGTTTAGCTGGAAACATACCCTGATTAACATTCTGGAGCATAATGAGGAAACAGAAACATTCGAAATGTTAACTTGGGAGTCCCACATTTATAATTACATAAAAACCGTCAATATAAGGTCAAACTGATGGTAGGGGTAAATGGTGAGAGGTGGTATAAAAGCTGTCTCAGGGTTTCCATATGAAAGTTACCAAGCAGGACCCTGAACAGGCAGTAGATTGCATCACTTAGGGCCTTGAGTTTAAAGAGTGCTGACTCTATGAGACGTGTTCATATGCTGGCATTTGTTAGGTATGTGATTTTGGAAAAACTAATCAACTTCATTCAGCCCCTGTTTTCTCATTAGGAAAATAGAAAAAATTATTTTCAGAGTTTATACATTTGAGAGTCAAAGTAAATAATACCTTTAAACCATTGCCTGGAATTAGATGCTAAATAACAATCATGTAATGTATTTCTAATATCATCACAATCACTAAGGAAAAGTCAAATATTCAGGTTATAATGTAATATGATATACAATAAATAAGCATGCTAAGAAAAATACAAGTGAGTTGCATATAATATTCAGAAATGAAGAACCAACATCTGAATTGGGAGATCTTAAAAGAGGCAAAGTTGATTTTTGGAGATATTCTTAAATAGATCTTCAAAAAAAATCTAATTTATCAAGTAAATTGAGTCTGCTTTAAAGATACTGATCAAAATGCAGCAGGAAAAGCATCATGTACAACTCAAAAAACAGTAAAGCAATCATTTTATAAGATGTAAGATTTTTGTAGTAGAGTAAAAGAAGATTATATGGCAAAGGAAAGTTGGATACATATTATGGATTGATGACATTTGAATCATCATGAGATATTCCAAAGTTTCAAAGAATAATTGTTCATTTTTATAGATCAAATATTCCAGTGCCAGAAAGTTCCAGATTACCCATATTCCAACACTAGGTTTTACCTTCCTGTAAATTTTTTTTTAATAGCTAAAGCCATTTATAAACTCTTAGAGATTAAGAGCTTGTCTCAGATTGATAAAAGCCATTTTGATAAACCCTCTGGCAACATCCTACTACAGGGGAAAGAGCTGAAGACATTTCTTTTAAAATCAGGAACCAGACCATTCTCACCACGCTTGTTCAATATATGGTAGCAGTCCAAAGTTTAATAAGAAAAATCAGGCAACAGAAAGTAAAAGAATACATATAGGAAAGGAGGAAGTCAAACTGCTTATTTGTAGATGGTATGACCCTTTACATAGAAGACCCAAAAAGCTTCACCAAAGTGATATAGGGGAAAAAATATAACTCCCAACCTGCTAGATGTCAGTTACACTGAGTTCATGTTCCCTGAAGTCAAAGAATGAATTCTAAGGAACAAAGGAGGTTAAGAATAGGAATTTTATTGAGAGAGAGAAAGAGAGCTCCTGAGAGACAGGAGGGGACCCGAGCGGGTTGCCAACGAGCCCACCCTTCAGGGGAAGTTTTATAGAGCAAAATTGTGAGGCGGGTACAATGTGTGTCAAAATGATGATCAACCAATAATAGTACAAGTGTAGTCGTTTAGGTAATAGTGGTCCAATGGGGAAGAAAGTCATGTAGTAAATCGGCAAGGAGAGAACAAGGACATTCCAGGGTGAGTTGGATCTGGAGATCTTGGTCGCCCACCTAGGTGACCTAGACTTTATCAGATGTAATCTTTAGTTCATTGTTTATCCCTCAACCAGGGGTGTGGCTCTGGTCTTTCCATCCTTATCTTGAGACCTGACCTTCAGTGGATGTGCCTCCAGCTATAGTTGTCCTGTGTATTGACTCCATTGATGGCCCAGCCCTGTCTGACTGCCTGTAATATTTCTACCTTACTTTGCTGCCTATAATAAAAGACTCCTAGAACTAATAAATTTTTTGGCAAATTAGCAGGATACAAAATCAATACAGAATAATCAATAATGTTCCTGTACATCAACCATGAACCCAGTGAGAAAGAAATCAGGGAAATAATTCTCACTATATTTTTGAGTGTATATTTATCATCATTTCACTCAGTGTCCAAATTCAGGTTTCCATCGTCTTTTATCTGAAAATTGTAATAATTCTTTAACTTCTCTCTGTACTTACACTGTTGTTTCAAGTTTCTTTTTTTTAACACAAAATGATGAAATGCAAACAATACCATGTTCCTTTATTGCATAAAGCAGGTTTATTCCTCTTCATTGTATACCAGGCCAATGTCAAACTCATCCACACAGAATAAAAGGCCCTTTAGCACCCAACCACTGCCCTTCTCTTCAGTCTCATCGGTAGTACTCGCTAATACACAAGAGGCCATTTCTCACCACCTAGAATTTATTTTCATCTTGCTTCCATGGCCAATTTGTATTCATTCTAATAAAAGTAACTCAGCTACCTCATTTGCCTCTCTCCAGTGGGATGGACCAAGTGCAGCCCCTTTGGATATCTCCCCTTGAGTGTCTCTATTTTATGTCTTGCAAGTGGGTCTTGTCTTTGCTAGTTTATATACCAGTCTTTTCCTGTTTACTTAGTGAATTCTTCAAGGCAAAAATTTCTTGATCTTTTTCACAGAGTTTTAGGCACAGATGATATAACATTGATGGTTAACAGATACTGAAGTAACCAGTTAAATATCAAAGTCCTTTTAATAAAAAGTATCTCACGCGCGCACGCACACACACACACACACACACGCACACATATCCACTCAATTGATATCTCAAAAGAACAAACAGTGAACTTCCTGGAATAAATGGGTAAACAGAAGTATTTTTAGTATTATTGGATATATCCTCCCTGTATTTTTTTGCTTCCCTTTAAATCAGCTTTAATAATTCTGATTTCTGAACTTCAGTTTAATTTAGCAAAAATAAAATGTTGATTCATATTCATTTTTCAATTGTGGCTCCAAGAAAACTCCATTTTTAGGATCCACTCATTGTTCTTACCATATAGATGCAATAAGGTAGAATATGCTTTATCACAAAATAATATAAGAATGATGAACTGTTAAACACCCAGCAGAAAAGTATAACAAACAGATACATAAAACAATACTATAGCTAGATGTGGTTCTTTCTCCAATTTGCCTTTCCATTCTAGTGTCATGCTTTGGTTATACATGCTTTAATTTCTCAGAAAATTTGTTTATTCTCACCTAAAGGGTGCCAAGCTTCAAGTGATCATACAGATGGAACCAACTACAAATATGCCAGCCTCCTTTCACTGGGACCCACTGAATCGACTTGTGAAGGGAGTTCACAACTGCTAAACTGCAACATGACTTCTACACAAGGCCCATCAGATGAGCTCTCCAGAGGTCACTGACTGTGGTCTCCCTGACAGTGACACTTCTCAGCTCGAAGCAGCTAGATGGAAACTTGGCCCATTTTCCCCTAACTGCAGCAAGGGATACCTCTTCAGAGGGGGGAATATTACAGACAGCTAAATAAGATAGAAATGTTACAGGCAGTCAGACAGGGTTGGGCCCTCAATGGAGTCAATACACAAGAGGAGAATACACTACAACTATGGCTGGAGGCGCATCCACTGAAGGTCAGGCCTCAAGATAAGGATGGAAAGACCAGAGCTACACCCCTGGCCGAGTGATAAACAATGAACTGAAGATTACACTCATCTGATCTGATAAAGTCTAGGTCAGTCAGGTGGGCAACCTCCAGATCCACCCTATCCTGGAATGCCTTTATTCTTTCCATTTCCATTTGCTATGTGACCACCTTCCCCATTAGATCAATATTACCTAAGTGACTACACTTGTAGTATTATTGGTTAACCGTAATTTTGACACACATTGTACCCGCCTCATGATTATGCCCTATAAAACTCCCTCTAAAAAGTAGAACTCTTTGGCAACCCACTTGGGTTCCCTTCTGTCTCTCAGGAGCTCTCTTTCTCAATAAATTTCCTACTCTTAAAAAAAAAAATGATGAACTCGAACAATGGAATTGATTAAAAATAATCTGACCATTTAGCTTTTACTTCAAGGCTGTTGAGCAATTTTCTTAGTGAAATATTTAAAATTCAATCATTTACATGTATTTCATTTCATTATTAATCAAGTATCTGTATCAGATTATAGAAATAGCCCTGAATACTTGAAATAACCTGTGAATTAGACATTAATTATATTTTGCAGGTAAGCAAATATGACACTGAGTTGTGAGATAATTTCTTCAGTGTTACAATTGGACATGCTGGGGGTTGGAGATTTAGCTCAGTGGTTAGAGCGCTTGCCTTGCAAGCACAAGGCTCTGAGTTCGATTTATAGCACCAAAAAGAAAAACACCCCCCAAAAAAATAAAAACAAAACAAAAAAAACAAAACAACTCGGGCATGCCAAATCTCAGAGAAATAAATTATTGCATTTTTTTTCAGATTTATTTTTCTTGATTACAAGTATTAATGCCATTTTACTTATCTTTTGGAATGGACATTTAATGTATGAATATAAATAAATATTTTTGGATGAACTGAAATTTAATAGAAGGAAATTTGAATTCTAGAAATGAATTCATAATTATTATCATTACTAATTAAGTACATTTGAAATTCTTATTTTTTAAATTTTCTTTGAGAGGCAAATTTCTTTTCCTTTTTTCTCTATTGTTCTGAAAAAAAAAAAAAGGCTAGGCTTTTAAACTTTCCAAGATTTTCACATATACTCTGAGCAAATGAAATAAAACCACTTGTAGTTATAATAGTGCTTTCTCTCAAGTCAGACAAACTGACCCAATAATATCACATTACAGTGGGGATTTGGCCTAAAATGTTGAAAATATAACCTATGTAACCTAGCCACAACTGAAGGGCGCCAATAATGCTCTCCTACTATTTGGTGACAAAAGGAAATTCAGGGAAGTGCCATTTATCCTTCTCTTTCACTGACCAGCAAGGTGACTGCCAAGTCGAGTTTCACAATAGCTTAAATGGGCTAAAACTAAAAGCATTTGGAGGGTGGAGTTTCACCATAGCAGCCCCATTGCTCAATAGCTGAACCAAGAGCTAGCTACATGCAGAAGGAAAGGAGAAAATTCTTTGTCCTTGTTGCAAAGGATTCTGTCCCATTTCATTCGTATTTGATTACCTAAGATTTCAGAAATGATAAAACTTGCAAGTGGGTAAAGTTTGTCTCTGCTGCTTTTCAAATGTCATTTCTGTATCTCAGCCTTTCTCATGTCCTTTGTCTTCTATTTTGAGAGACCTTTCAGGCTTTCTAATAAGGCTTCTTGATCCTGAAGGCTGATATAAGGTGGTCTGGTAATTTTCCTCACTTACCAGTGTTGAATGTCTGTTATGTGCCAGGCACTGAGTTAAGCATCAGCACATGGTGGATATGAAACTAATTTTGGCTAACAAAATGAAACATTGGTGACTAGGACTGAGAGCTGTCGTGGAGGAGATCATCATTTCCTGAGAAAGGTAGACTAGCCAATGATTAAATTCTGTTGCCTTGTCATAGGTAATGGGCTAGATGAATACTAACTCTGGGGGAGGGGAGAGCAGAACAAGTTCTGCAGGACAGAGAAGGGAAAGCTTCATGGAGGAAGATACATTTGAGCTTTCTAGGGAGTGTGACGGGACACATAGTTTGCAAAGGAACTGAGGCTTGCACAAATGATAGGGTTGAGGAAGTACACAGCATATCCTGAGCCAGGCTCTTCAGTTTGACAGGAATGGAAACTGGAGTAGGGAGTGGAGAGATGAGAAAAATCCGCTTTGCTGATTCAGTGACTTTCTTTGCAGTACAAACAAATTTGAAGTAATCATGTAGGCTGTGGAGGGTAAAACAATATTGAAAAAATAGTAATTGTAAAGAGTAATATAGTGGCAGAGAGACTGTAGAATAAAGTTTGCTAGATGTGCCTCTTACTTGCTATATTATCAAATGAGTTCTCCTTTTTGTGCATAAATTTTGCTTATAAAATGATACTAATATGTATGATTGACGTGAAGATTGATATAAAGATTGATAGGGTGATACAGCCTGATTATTTAGAATGGATATTTGAAAAATCAAAACACCAGAGAGGGATGCATGAACAGATTGAGGATGGAAAAGATGCAGTCAAACTCAGGAGGAATTCTGGAATGGAATAGATTGGATTTGGTGACTGTTTTTTAATGCCGGGGCACAGTGCAGAAAGAGATGACATTTGCCACTAAGTTTTCCAGTCTGGGAAACAGTTATGGCAACACAAACCCTCACGGGACACCAGAGCTTATGGAAGGTTGTCATTTCTGTGCAAAAGAGGATATAAATCTAAATGTCTGTGTCTCATTTTCTTCATATATGTATAATTTATTTATTTATGGGAAGGGGAGGAAGTGCAGGAGAGTGCAGGGGAGGAAGATAAGGAATGTAAAAAATATGTAAAAGGATTTAGGATGTGTCAGGTACATGTACCAACTACCCTCAATGAATACAATCTTTATATGTTGTAAATAATAATAATGACAAAAATGGAGAAAGGGGATCTAGAGATGGAGACAAGGAAGTGGGCGGGGAGCAGAATGGGAATAAAAAGCATCAAGATACTGTATGCTTAGTACATGTACCACTTCTAGGATGAATGTAGACATCACGTGCTCCAAACATGTAGAATACTTGGAAAAAGACTATAGAGGACTGCAATTTAGGCTAGAAGTAGTAGTTGAGAGAGAAAGATTTGGGAGTCAAGAGCGTAAAAGATGGTTGTTAAAGCCATTAAGAATGAATTTGTGGAATAAAAGGAGAGTCTCTGATTGTTCCAGTTTTTAAAAATGAACAGAAGAGAATTGTTAATGTCATAGATATATTTGGAGAGGGATATATTTGGGACTTTTTCATTTCATTGAGGCATAGCACATCATGCATGTTATATATTAGGAAAATAAAATCACTATTTTAAAGAACATTTAGGGGACTATCTTCTTCAAATAACAACATCGTCAACAATTGTATATGTTTATTTTCAGCCTTTTATCTCCTAAACAAACGCTTCTTTACAAATTTGTAATTGAACTATAATAACTTGTGATCTGTTTCATTCACTTAAGCAGGGGGAATGTTCCATATTGCCATATATTATAATCACTAACAACTATAAAACAGCTTATATTAAATTAAGCTAATTTTAAAAAAATGTTTCCCTATTGGGAATTACATTCCAATTTAATTTATTTATTTATTTTCTTCTGGCACATATCCCCAGAACTAAAACTAATTTCTCATTTTTCTCAGGTAGTCTTGTTGATGAGACTGAATACAAATCACAGAATTTTTATTGTGCAGAATTATACTTTGCTTTAACAACAAGTAAACATATTTGACTTTCCAACAATTACTGTTCACATAACATGACCAGTATTGCTGGTGCTCTCCATACTGCTCATGTTAAGTATTGTTAAGAAACCCTGAACAATAAGGGGTTATTGTTATAGCCATTTTCACACAAGTTATGGGTAATGACATCAAATGCTTCATTCATTGAAAACAAAATATTGTCCAGTCTTACTGTTACCACACAATGCCCGTTAAAACATTTCAAAGTATACTGCTTCAAATAATAAAGGCTTCTTATTCCATTATGCATTAAAGAGCTCAGCTGTTCATCATTCACTAAAGAATTAACTAGATGAGGCACCCATACATATGACTATAATATATATATGTTATACATTACTGAAGAAATTAATTTGATAGTATAGGTCAATATAAAAACCTATCCTGTCTCTATTATTTAGTTTCCGGTTGGTAATTACATATTTCCTTTTGTCTTACATGCTATATCTTTTACAAATAAAATACTTATCGCATACTATGTTTCTAACTCTTACTTTTTCAAACTAGTTGAATATTGTACATATTACAATAATAGTTTGGGGTCAGACATTTTGTGAGGCTCTTTAATGAGGCCTTTTAAAATAGTTTATTTATTTTTATTAGTACATGTTTGCAGCACGTGTTTTTATTCCTTGTGGAGAGTTGGAACATGTATATAATACATCTCAATTCTTTGTTTTGTTGTCTTCCCCTTTCCTCCCTTCCTTTCTCTTCCCTCCATCTCTTGGTCCCCTTTCTGTTTGAGAAAAATCTGTCTCTCTACTTCTTATTTTCTATCTTTCATTTTGCTCTTTCGTGATAATTTGGGTTTCTCATGTAAGAAAAATCATGTAGCATTTTATTTATTCATTTAAAATATCAAATGGCAGCTGCGTGTTAGGCATTTCTTTCCCTTATTTCTGCTTCTCAGAACTTTTCACTGTTAACATTAGAATATGAAGTTGAGTAGTAGGAAAGAAAAAAGAAGTAATTCAGCAACATTTTGAAAATATTTTGCTCTGATTGATTTTGCTTTCCTTTGAAGTGTTAAGAATGTTTTCTTACTGATTTGTACCAGTCGTCTATATTATCACAAAGAGAGATTTGTCCACTGACAGAAAAACGGAGAAAAAACATTGCCTTGGTTTTACATTTGATAAAAAGTCCTCCGGCAGCCATGTGAGACCTACATTTAATGATTGTAATTCAGTTAGGATTCCCAAACTGTTAGTCCAGTTTGACTTCAGTAGAGCTGACATTTTGTAGAAGATAAGGCTGTACAAGGCCTTGCCATTAAAACATCTACATAAAATGGGGTAGATTTTTATGGCACATTGAATGAAAAACTATTTTATAAAAAGGGTAGAAGAATATTTTAAAATTCTATTTTCTATTTTGCTTTTGCCACCCCATTTGTTTGCATGTAATTCTTAGCATTTTACTTTAACCTGTAACTACTTGATGAAAAAAAATTTGAGTACCTATCATATTCAAGCCACTTTAAAAATTTGGGAATTTTAAAGCATTTGGACAAGTTACTACACTTAAACATTTGTATTCTGATTAAGGAAACATATTTTATGCTTTTTAACCAGAAGGATTAATTTACTAATTGAACAAATGTTTGTTGAGTATTTCTAATATGCTGAATTAGGGATGTGGCTGTAAAGACTATTTCTGCTCCACTGGGTTTACATCCCCTTTCAGGAGGTGAGAGTCTGGTGATGTTGTTAGTCAATGAATGAATTCAGACATGATAAATTCCAAGAGGACAACGAACCATGGAAAGGTATAGAGAGTGATCATGAGTGTCTGTTTCTGCATGTGTATGGGGGTGTGTACTTTGCTGACTGTTTTAGACAAAGTGGTCAGAGAAAGTCTCTTCAGGGAAGCCAGCAGGTGAAGGTTGGGGTAAGAAGTACAGATGAAAAAGGATGAAAGCACAGTGTGCCAGAAACCAGGGGCAAAGGCAGAGTGATGAATTCCTGGGCACAGGTGACAGGGCAGCAGCGCGGGCTGGCCTAGCACAGGGCAGCGCATGCTGCCTTTGTCTTTTCTCCAAGTGTGGGAACCACCCGAAGACTTAAGCAGAGCAGTGACTTGATATGATTTGCACATTTGAAATATCAGTTTGGCTGCTGTGTGGAGTGTATTGCAGAGGGCCAAAGAGGATGTAAGTTTCTAATTAGGTAGTTATGGTAAAATAATAACATAAATAACAATGCAGAGGAAAGGAAAATGAGTCAGATTTCATGTCTGTGGACTTGACCATGATTTGTTATCAAAGAAGAGTTTTTTCTTAATAAGAAATTGAGATACTGGGAAGGGGAAAGCACCCCACAGCCAAGAGGAAGCACTTTTGGAGAGGACTCTTGAATTTGTATAACTTCTTTCTAGGCAACAAGTAGTCCAAGTTGAGTGAAATGAAGAATTCATGAAAGGAGAATGAGGGACAGTAAAGCTGTACAGGCAGAGACCCTGATTGTGGGGAGCACAAAATACAAAGTTCTGGAGTTTGTACTTCACCCTGCAGGCAGTTGGAATAAACTGCAGCTACCCAAATAGGGTGCTGGAATGTACAGCTGGACTCTCGGTTTAGATTGTTGTTTGTAGTGTGTTTTGAAGTACGTTTTGAGGAACTGAGACAATGTAAGAAGACCTGCTGGGGAGCCAAGTAATAGGTAAGATATAAAATGAGCAGCTGGGCAGAGGCCGCGCTCAAGGTTACCTGTTAGATGGAATAGTTGTTATATTTGAAAATTATTGCGCTCCTTTATACATATTGCTGCTGTTATACTCCAAAATTTTTACAACACAAAGTAAAATGAAATCAGTATTTTCTTTGGTTTTTATTCTCCTTGCTTTCATTTAATAAGAAAAATGGTATTAACATGTTCATTCCCAAAGTCTTTTACATTACATGTTTTACTACATCTGTTTCTTTACTAATTTAATCAATCACATATCATAACCCTGAGTGGAAACCATCATGCTTTGAAAAATTAAGTAAGAAAAATCAAGCTGCAGATACAATTTAGTAGAAGAGAAATGTTTTTATGATAAATAATAGTTTAAAAGTTATAGGTACTATATACTTCTAATCTATCTATTCTTGCTGATTTAAAATTAAAGTCTGGTAGACTTGAAAACAGATAGAACATCTTCGGGTTACTTTACTGCTCTTTTACCATAGCATCGTTTGACATTCGTGGATTATTTCAGTTTGGTGCCTCCAATTGTTATAGGAATTATTAAGCTAGTGTTCTCCTAACTTATTAGTGCTATCTGGATACTTAATTTTATCTCTGGAATTCTATTCTATTTTTTTTTTTTTTTTTTTTTTTTGGTGCTGGAGAACGAACTCAGGGCCTTGGGCTTGTGAGGCGGACGCTCTGACCACTGAGCTAAATCCCCAGCAAGTAATTCTATTCTATTTTGAAAGAACTTGTATAGAGTTGTCCTATCTTAAAGACTTAGAATAAATCAACATATATTATTATCTCTTCGATTTCACCTGTTAGGCCAAGTAGCATAGCAGACTAAATACAGAACAGAAATCTATATCTTTGTCCACCTCTCCATTTAACCAACCACACATCTGTTTTTTGTTTTGTTTTGTTTTTAATGAAAAAAATTCTTTCGATGCTTAGGAATTGTCCATGTATGTGTTTGCTAATATTGTAAGGTATGTTAATACCATTCGAAATATATTTTAAAAGAAGGAAATAAATTTTGCTGTTGGTGACTAGGAGCCAAAAAATAAATTCAATTCAATAAGTTGTTTTTTAATTACTAACCTGGTCTTGAATGAGCACTGCACTCATGAAAAAAATGAGTAACTATCTACACGGTAGTAGTAGTTCCTTTAATCCAATAAGCCAGCTTTTACCTATGACCCTGCCTTTTACATAAATAATAAAAATGAGATTCTTTCAGATTAAATAACATGGCCAGAGTCACGATGGCAGAGCTGCAGCTGAATCCAGGGAAAACCACGAAGTGCCCCTGAGTGTAATATTTTACAATGCCAAATAAAGACATGTGAATTAGATAACATATATGTTCAATAAAATAGAGTTTCTCTAAAATTTTACTGTCATTCAATATACTATACTGACTTTTCTTTTGGTATGGTACTAATTTTTATTGATTTTTTATGCTTTGCAAATTTGGTTTATGCTTTGCAATGATGGCATTGAAAGTATATTTAAAAGGAAAGAAAACTAAGACAGAAATATTTACTTGGTTGTGATACATTATAGTTCAAGAAAGAATTAAAGATATCTGTAATTTTTTAATTAATTGTCGTAGTAGTAGAAATAGTTTAAATGGTTAGTATAAACAGTATAGGTAAAATATTTAGTACATGCCTAATACGAACCAAAGACTGGTGCAAGTCCTTCATCTCAGGGCGTTTACATTTCTTAGACAGTAAATAGACTACCTGTCAGGTGGTACTAGGAGCTGTGGAGAGTATTAGTAAGGCTGCATAAGCATTTCGGGAGTCTAGAAAAGAAGAATAGTTAAGCTCTGGGTTGTGATTTTCACAAGTTGGCATAGGTGGTTAGGAAGTCTGAAACTGTCTCACAGAAAGCAAACGTGATCCACTGTGTCAGAGGCTCCTGTTAGTCCCTAGAAGATGGTAACTGAGGATTGACCATTAATTTGGTGGTGTAGTAGTCGCTGGGGCCTTGACAAGACCTACTACACAAAGAGGTAAAAATAGGAGCCTACTTTAACTGGGTTTCAGAGAGCATAAGAAGAAGGAGTAGAGATAATGTTAACAGCTCTTTTGAATTTGCTATAAATTAGGAAAGACATGCAAAAGGAACAGAAGGTGGATGGGGCGGTTAAATCAAGGGAAGTTAGTTGTGAATTTAAGAAACAAATATTTTAAGAATTAGGTCTTATGCAATGAGGAAGGAGAAAGAAAGGGAAATCTTCTGGTGTGTTGTATATGAGTATATGTAAGAATATGAATGGGCTGTACTATCTAAGGAGGGATTGGCCCTTTGTATAAGTAGAGCCCTTCATTTACGCAAACTGAAGAAAAGATGTACCGATAGAGTGGATAGAGGTGAAAGTCACCTAGTGGATGTGGTAGTGGTAGTGTTTACAAGTTTTCTTTCTCTTTTAATTACTTTTTTGGTAGTGGTAGTGTTTACAAGTTTTCTTTCTCTTTTAATTACTTTTTTTTTTTTTTTTGGTGCTAGGGATCAAACTCAGGGCCTTGTGTTTGTGAGGCAAGCACTCTAACCACTGCGCTAAATCCCCAGCTCATAATTACATTGTTTTTAAGAAACAGAAAGCATTGGCTGTAGCTGAGAATGAGAAAAAGAGAAGAATGTTAATGAAGGAATGAAAATGAGAAAAGATATTTGAGGAAAGAATTTTAAAGGAAAACATGTTTGAAGAGGTGAGTCTTGAAGTTTCTGGGTCAATCAAAAAGAATGGACATACAGTTGTTATGCTCAGTCAGGAAGTGAAGCATACAGACAAATTTGGGTATTAATGATACAGTAATTTAAACCATGGTGTAAAAGATATGGCCAGGGAGGACTATCAGTGTGATAAGACAAGGGCAAGGCCATAACTTGAATTTCATTTTTGGCTTCAATAAGGGAAGAGGTGCCAGCAAAGGATGAAGAAAATGGGGGGATAAAGAAAAGGAGCAGTAGTGGTAAGTTCATGAGCCTTTACAGTGTTCTGCTTCTAAATGAGTTGCAGTAGGACGAAGACTAAAAAGAGGCCAGAATATTTTGAAATTTAAAAGTTATTGTCTAACTTGGACTGTCTCAGGAGAGTGGTGGCTTTGAAGCTGTGGTGCAGTTGACTGCAGTGTACATATTTGAGTGTCATAAGTAAAAGGGCATGTCATAAGAGGCTAGCAGCTTCAAAGTGAAGCGGGCCAAAGGAAGTTCTATATTTTAATAGCAATTTGCTAAGTATCTCCTCTGTGCCACATACTGTTGTGATAAAATGGCCATTGTGAAAATCCCCAGACCAAAATTACTGTGCTCCAATACTGTACATTCTAGTTTAGGTTGTTTCTATTAGCCTAGAAAGCCTTCGAGCATTTACAAATTGTATATGGGGAGAAAATGTCAAAGAAGAGAGAAGAGTAAGAGACGGCTTCCAGGCATGGCAGAGCTATGGGGAAATCAAAGACTCTTTTGTACCATGATCAAGTACAAAGCAGGCCACCTTGCTTTTCAGTTTATGGCATTTACATGCACCAGGATTGTGTACAGAAACAATGCTACTATGGGAAAAAAAATCAATGTAGTAGATGCCCGGAAACTGTGGTTCTGGACACAGCTTCACCTGTCATGCGAATAAAGGAAGGCCCGGTGGAGCTATAGCTTTTCCTCTGTAAATCAGCAATAATATGGGCCTGTTCAGTCTAGTGTTCTTACATTGGCAAATGAGAGTCTATCTTCTCTTAAGAGGTTTATAAATCACAGAAATTGGTAATTGACAAAACACATCTTTGACCTATATTTGTAGTTCTTAAATTTAAATCCGATTTTGCCAGTTATTTTTACTTAACTGAATACATTGAAGCAAAAATTTTTACCTTTTCATGTGACATTTTAATTAATTTTATATTTGTAAAATATATTTATATTTATAAAATATTTGATTGTTTTTTAATAAGCAGTTAAAATTAGACTATATAATTCTCCCTGAGTAGTGTGTGCTAACATAAGAACAAAGACTTTATTATGCCCAGAATGGTCACATGTTTATAATAGATGAGGCTTGGATTACAGTGACTGCTTTGTTGGATGTTTATTAGCCCATGCCATGGTGCAATTTAACTTGTCCTAAATTCACTGTTTCAGAACTACAACATGTGTAGCACATTCATTGTCCTTTGTATAATTAATACTCCTTTGCTTAAGTAGAGTATCTAGACAAAATCCCTGCAGAACTTTTAAGGATTTTTCCTTATGTGTTTTACAAACTGCTTTTTAAATGTTGAAATATAGAAAGACCTTAAGATAGTTCAAATGTTTTAATCTTTATCCTTGCATGATTTTGAGAAATATCTGTATGAATAAGATCAGGCTTGACTCACATTCTCCCCTTGGTTCTAGCATTAATGAACATTATCCAAGTCTGGATTCCGATTTGCGATTATTTTATGTAACTCCAATAAGGCAATTTTATGCTATATTGTTTATAATGATAGTCTCCTTTCTTGGTATTTTCCAATAATTTTATTGTTTTAAAGGGGAAATAAGGATTGAGATGTGCTCTGTACGTGTACCAATTCCCACATTGAATATACTTGTTATATATAGCAAACATAATAAAGAGAAGAATCAAAACAAAACAAAAATTATATCACAAAAATTTCAAACATAAAATATTAAACTCTAGAACATTTTGAAATATACAAAATCTGACATAAAAAAGTAGTTTCCTCTTGTTTTCTTTTATATTACTAAGTAAAGCAAACGAGTAATGAATGTTTGAAAGAAGCTACTCATACATTTCACTTATTTTATAATTAAAACAAGTTCAGAAATATTCTATGACTGCCCGAACTACATGCTTAGAATGTAGAGTCTAATATTTCTTGATTATTGAACTGTATGTCATTGCCCTTGGTGGTTTTGAGAATTAAATATCTACAAATATGGTAACGGTAGCAGTAGGGAGAAGAGAATGGAATTTGTTGAAATCTTTGAAAAAATTTGCAGTTCTTGGGCCCTCAGTCATATGAATACTTCAAAGGGTGGAGGAGAAAACCTTATTCTTCCTCCCTGCTTGCTTAATTCTTGTTTATCATCTTCATATTCAGTATTTGTAGCTTTATGTTTCTGCGTGTCCTGATATAAAAGAGGAGGAAAAGACGGAAGAAAATTATAATTACTTGCAACTCTGTAGCTTAGAAGTACGCCCTCTTAATGCCCTACTATCCATCCTATCAGTATTTTTGTTGTATTACCTATAATAAATATTTTAGAGAATTGGGACCATATATTTCACACTATTTTTTAACTTGCTTTGTAGTTTTACTTCACACTGCCTGGAGCCATACCACAGAAGCTTATATGTTGTTTAATATTATGAATTTTAATTGTTCCTTAACATTCTAACATAAGGCTATTTTGATATATTTAAATAATCCCCTACTGTTGAATAGTCATATTATTTTTAAATTTTGCTGTTATACAAAATCATGAAAGCAGCCTGTGTGCCCATCAACAAATGAATGGATAAAGAAAATGTACACCTACATAATGGAGTGTTACTGAGCCCTAAAGAAAGATGAATGGGAGTCATTTGTAGGAAATAGATGGATCTTGCGATCATAGTACTAAGTGAAATAAATAAGATACAGAAGGTTAAATATCACACGGTTTCTTAAATATGAGCACCCCAAATATAAATAATTTAAAGAGCAAAATAAAAGGCAAATGATAGGAAATCGGGAGGTAGATTCTGAGGAGATGGATAATGGACCTGGGGAAGGAGTAGGGGGGAGCAACAGGAGAAGGAGAGTAAAAGTGACCAAGATGTAGTATGTATATGTACCAACTCCCCAGATGGGTATAATTACATATTACAGACATGTATTAATTTTAAAAGTTGCATTTTTAAAAACTTCTGCTTCATGTGGTTAAATTACCTTCACAAAGTTATCATTTGATATTCCACTGGTATAAAAGTTGTTATTGTTACACGCCATCAGCCTATGGTGCACTGTATGTGTATAAACATATGTATAATTAGTGTATAGTGTTTGTATTTATAATCCTGAAATTGAAATATAGTAAATATAGATCATAAACAATAATACTATAATTTTCGTATGTCGGTAAAGTTCATGATTTTTCGTATTACTAGTTCTCGTTACATCTTCTTTTGAATTTCTTAATTATGTAAGTTGCCCAAATTTTTCTTTTGAGCAATGATTTCTAATAGTTATTTGTATTTTAATCATTTTCTCTTTATTATTACGTACATTGAAAATATTCCCCAAATTGTCCATATGTTCATGCTTTTTAAATTTACCTATATTTTGCTTTGAAATTCCCTAATTGTCACATCTATTAAGTCTATCTAGTCTTTTAGAAATATTTTATTTTCATGTTTATTACTACCATTAAAATATTATCTTTGCTTTATAATATGTTATAATATTTTAATATAACTATGCCCTCATAAATTCTGTAAGTTTAAGAAGTTGCTTTATTGTTCTTATTTATTCACTCAGGAAAGAAAAAAAAGTTTGTGTTCTTATTTATTCATTATCCCAAAGAAATCTCTCTGAGAAAAGACAAGAGACAGCAAGTTTGTGTGCTGATGCTATTAACAGAGTGCTGAAGAAAATTGATGATACAATGAGAGCAAGAGAGAAAGGAGACTTACTAGGGAGAGACCAGTAGGCCAGAGCGGTGGGATTTTATGTATAAGAGGAAATTTCTACATGGGTGGCGCTTGCTCAGTATGGGTAGAGAAGGAGATGTTCACAGCTCAAGGGGAGAAAAGTAGCCAGGCATGGTGCACACACCTATAATTCTGCACTCCATAAGGCTAAGGCAGAAGGATTAAAACTTACAGCCCAAGAGCTTGGACAATTTAGTGACTTAGTGAGACCCTGTCTCAAAAGTTTTAGAAAGATGTAGCTCACTGGGGAAAAAAAAAAAAAAAACAAGGAGAGAAAAGTACAAAATAGTCATCCAGGAGAACAACAGATTGAATGGTCTGTTTTAATTTAATGGTCTAGTTTTCAAAGGACTCTTTAAGGATGTCAGTTGAAACCATTCAGGTGTGCTTTGTGTTTTAGATACACAGATGTAACCCCAGAATAGGTGAAGGTGATTTTCACTAGGGTTGGATATGAAGAAAGATGGGAGGAAGGGTGTTAAGAGTTATACATAATGGGGACATTTTAGCGATGTAGTATAAAATTTATACCGAAAGGAAAGTAGTAAGGAGATGAATTGAGGATAAGGAATAGAAGACAGTAGGCTCTGTGGGTAGTAGGCCTTGGTGGGGTAGAACTGTTGGTGGCAGGGTGCTGAGAGCGAGTGAAGTCATCTTCACTGAGGGGAGGGGCGGGGATCAGGGAGCAGTCTTGGAAGCTGAGGTTGTGGAGCAGTGTCCTCACTGGGTGACGGGAGAGCTGCAGTAGTTTGGATGACAGAATTGCCAAATGAGAGGATGTTACGGAGCTCAGTGGCCAGTGTGTTGAAAGATAACAGATATTGAAGTGCCAAAAGTTGAGGTAAAACAGGTGTTAGGGATTGTGGTCATGAGAAAAGGCATTTGAGAAATGAGTAGCTAATTGCAACAAGAAGGGGTGCAGGGTGGTGCCGTTGCGTGTCATGAGTTTCAAAGCTGAGGGCCATCAGGGAGTCCTTTGTGTGGCATGTGCCCCGGGCCTGCAGCGCTTTGCTCCGGTCTCTCCGAGGATGCTTTTCTTCTTTGCTCAAACATCACTTTCTCAAAGATACCTTGCCCCACCTTCCAATCCAAACTAATCCCTCAAGTCATTCTCTGCTTTTTTCACTTGATATTTTAATAGTATTTATAAATTACATAAACGGTCTTATTTACTTGTTTTTACACACTGGTTCGCTCCCCTTTTTAGAAGTTTTCTGAAAATAATGATTTTACTTGCCTTGTCTCTGGATAATTTTCCAGGCTTAATGATGATTAGCACATAGTAACCAGCCAATAATTAGTTTGCTGAGTGATTGAATGGATATTTACAGACTATCTTAGCTTTATTTATGTATATAATACAACATGCACACAGAGCATGTGTATTTCATTGTAAAAAAATACCACAGGCCAGATGGCTTATGCAACAGAAATTTCTCATGGTTCTGGACGCAAAAAGTCCAAGATCAAAGTGTCTGCAGATTAAGTTCCTGGTAAATGCTCTTCTTGTGTGTGTATTAAGGTTCTCTAGAAGGGCAGAATCACTATAAAATATATGTATGGTAACACAAAGGGAGTCATGAAGTAGGCTAAGGATAAGAGGTAGAAGAGTCACAACAGCCATTTTAGGGATCAGAGCAGAAGAGCCCAAAATGGCTGCCTACATCCTGAAGAGCCAGAGGATTCAGTAGCAGTCGAAGGTCAAAGGACTGGACCTTACTATAGAGTGACCAGAGTGAACCTGTGTTGGAAGGCTGAAGAAACTGGAGATCAGTGTCCGAAAGCAATAGCAAAGACTAAGAACTTTTCTAAAAAAGGGAAGCTACTTCCTTCTTTCTCATTTTATTACTCCAGGCTACAAGCCTATAATTGGTTGGTTCTACCCACAACTGGGGTGAGTCTTCCATCCTCAGTTTGCTGGCCTCTATGTCAGTTGTCCGCCAGCACATCCAGAACTTTCCTAGGCAGTTCTTATGAAAGTCCAGGTGACATGCACAATTAACAATCACATCCTGGTTTGCAGCCTTCTGACTCTATTCTGACATGGTAGAATGAGAGATTGGCTCTCTTCTTCTGAGGACCCCTATCCCATTACTGAGGCTCTGCGTGACATCATCTATGCCTTACAACCTCCCAAAGGCTCCACTTCCAACGCCATCACACTGGGGCTCAGAGCTTCAACGCATGAACTTGAGGGGGACATAAACAGTTCAGTCCATGACTTTATCATTCTCTTTCAGTTTCTCACTTTTCCATACATTCTCCAGCATAAAAATTTACTTTTTAAAACATCTTCCAACTCAACTGAGATAACCAATGTGAATCTGTTTCCCCATCTTTCCCTTTATCCAGATATGTACTATTCATCTTCGTAAATGGAATATCTAAATTATACACCTTAATTTGATGCCTTGGGCAGGAAATTTTTTCCACATTATAGATGGCTATTATCTAGTGTGTTTCTAATTATTGCTACATTATTTTTATATAAAGTGCCTCTCTGTAATCATAGCAGTGATTTAATGTTTCTGATCCTTTACGTTTTTAAGACTCCAGTATTATGAATATTTTACACAGCACTTGACTTACATACTCAGAATATTTCAAGTCCAAGTATGTATATTTTCTGAGAAATTTTTACATCTGCTACCGTTAAATTCTGCTACCATTTAATGGATACCTAGTAAGTATGAGAATTTAGGCTAAGATATATGGGCAACTGTTTTGAAGTAAAATCAGTTAGAACATAATCACAAAAGATTATCATCATTTAGATTTCCCGTTGCAATTTAGCATTTACATTTGCTTAAAATTATGTTTCCTGTGGATTTTGAACATTCCTGAACCCCTCACATTGTAAGATTTTGCATCCCCACAGGTCATGAAAATTTTTTTTTTGTATGTTTTACTCACATTGTAGAAAGATTTCTAATATGTATAAAACCAGAGAGAAGATTAAAATGAATCCATATCCACACTTGACCCAGTTTTGACAGTTACCAGCTCCAAGCTGATTTTTATCTCTGCTCTACTCACGTCTATGTAACATGTCTGAGATTCGGAGTCAGTCACTTCCTCCAAGTTCTATGATGTGTTTAGAATTTCAAGACTTTAATCTGGGTGCCAGGGGACCTCCATGCTATTGAGTTTTGGTATTGTTTTTTGTTTTTTAACTGAAAGAATAGAAGATATGTTTTGTTCTGAAATTGAACATAAAATATATTATTCAGTTTTGTACTGATTTTTATGGTTGAAATCCAAGACTGCAGGATTCTTAATCACTTATTTTTTATATCTGTATCTCATTCCTCCCATGCGAAATATCCCATATGTTAAGAAAACTATAAATGATGAAATTTTAATATCACAAAATCACATTTATTTTTATCCTTAATTATACACACAACAGTGTCTACAATACCAACATTGCCACCAACATTATTATCAATAGCAGTTAATATATCTTATAGTTCTTTTTGTTCTTAAATTATAGCACACTAGGAATTTGCAGTTGAATTATTGTGCTTTAAAGTAACTTAGGATCATTACTGTCAGGGTGATCATGTGATCAACTTGTTATATTTTATTTTTTAAGATTTCATTTAAAATTTGATTTATAATTTTCTAAAATATTTATATGGCTTAGTGAGCAAAATACAAAACAAATTAGATCCTGTTTGTAGTTTATACCCTGTACTTTATTCTTTTAGGCCTTTATAAATAACAATTTAACAAAATAGTTTATTCTTACATTGTTCTTAATATATATGTAATATATAACATATAATGTATATGACTGTGTTACAGTGTGCAAATCTATATATAGTTGGAGCTCATGTCTGTATGTATGCACATGTGCACATGTATTTGTAGTTTTGTAACATGAATAACAAGTTGTTTACAACTTTTATATTTAGCCATTTGAGCTTGTGGTAAAAATCTTTAGCTCTCCTTTCCTTTCTTTATCTTAAATATGTAGCTTCATCATTGCCCGATTTGAAGGGTTATTTTTTAAAAATCAGGTTTCCTTTCTCTAATAAGTGACTCAGTCACATTATGTAGGGGTTCTCAAAAGGTTTTTTCTTTGTCATTAAGGTCTGATCATCTTACTAGTATAAATCTTAGTGTGAGATGGGTTGATTTTCTTTTTTTTTTTAAACTTTTTTATTAGTTGATGTCAGTAATATAAAATAAGTACATTCATTATGTGAAATTGTTGAGGTACATATTGCATTTTAATCTTTTTTACTTTCCCTCCCCTCTTGCTCTATCCCTAGATTCTCTTTCCCATGTACAAAGGTCTACTTCCCTGTTTCCCATTATAATCTAAGCTATTCAGTATGCTCTTTCAAAATATAGTTTAAATTCTTTTTTTTCCTGAAAATGATGTTTTTGAATTATAACCTGTGCTTTGTTTTTATTTTATAAAGATATAAATGAGCTGCAATTCTAATCAGTCAGTAATCATTAATATAACTTTTACCACATGGAATATGTTTGGATCAATCCAATCAGAATCTACTAGTAGTTTTAAATAGAGGTGTGTGCCCCATTTTTATCACTGTACAAAATATCTGAGAAAATTAACTTATAAGAAAGAAATTGTTTATTTTGGCTCATGGATTTAGAGGTTCTGGTCCACAATCAGGTGGACCCGTTACTTTTAGTTCTCCAGTGAGGATAATAAATGGCAGTGGCAGGGAGTCTTGTGGCAGTGTGAAGTGCTCACCTAGCAGTTAGGAAGTGAGAGAGGGAGGAAGAAGCCACATTCTCTCAGTCCACCTGCAGTGCAGAACCATGACCGGAGGAGCTCTCTCTGGGCCCCACCACCTCCCAAGAAAACCCCTCTGCTGTCTTAGCCGCTTTCTCCTTGGTGAGACAAAATACCTGGTACCCACAAGTTAAAGGAGGAAAGGTTTATTTCAGCTTACAGTTTGTAAAGGTTTTAGTCCATATTTGGCTGACTCCAAGGCAGTGCAGTGTGGCAGAGGGCATCAGAGAAGAGAAACAGTCCGTGGCAGGGTAGGCAGAAGTAACAAGGCTCAGCAGAAGCAGCAGTGAAGCAAGCCTGACTTTTCCTTCGTTTCATGCAGGTTGCAGATTTTTTGAGTGGTTCCACCCACACCCAGGGTAGGTCTTCCCATTATCCATGTCCAGAACTATGCTAAACCAATCTGTGGACTAATTATTACCATGCACCCTTAATCCAAGTAGCATGCACTGTAGATCCAGCCAGTTCTGAGAAGCCCCACCTGTGACTGCATGAGGCTTTGCGGGAACATCTACACATAAGCCATAACACCTGGGAACCATGACTTTAACACATGGGCCTTTGAAGATTTAAACATTCAAACTCTAGCAAAGTACATTATGTGGTTTTTCATCTTTGAGATCATAAAGGCTAGAGATAGAGTAAAACATACCTGATTCCCCTTAGTTCAAGTTTATCTAAACCATATGCCTCAGACTACTTATTTGTTCCCTTGGAAAAAATATTTATTGTGTATATTAGTCTGTATTCTGTTGCCAAAAGCACAGTACCACAGACTGGGTAAGTTATAAAGAAAAGAAGGGGTTGTGGGGGCTCTTGGATCCAGAAGTTAAAAGTTGAGAGACATGTCTGGCGATGGCTTCTTTCTGGCAGTGTCCTAGAGTGGTATAGGGAAAGATAAAGGGAGCATTAATGGTTGTTTTCTGATCTCTTAATCTTTTTTTGTAAGCCATCATTATTCAATTATGGGAAATTTACCCTGATGACTTTACTCCTACTCATCTCTCAGAGTCTCCCTCCCTGAACACCATAGTCAAATTAAATTTCCACCCTCTCAAAACCTTATAATGGGCATTAAATTGCAACTTGTGAACATGGAGGAGCACACTTAAGCCATAGCTGAACCATAGATCCCTGTCAAATAAAATTAGAAAATAACACACATGTTTAAATACTGCATTGTTTCTCTGGTGTGCCAAACTGAAAGTGTAAATAAGGTCAAATGTATTATATTGGAAAAGGGAAGAAAGTGTTCAAATGGGAAAGGGAACAAGGGAGGGGGAGGGGGAAAGAACAGAGGGACAAGAGAAACAAGAAATAAAAGGAAAAATTGGAAACAAAGCTTTTGTAAATAAGGAGGGAGGAGGGGGTGAAGGGAGGGGAGGGAAATGGGAAAAGAAGCAACAAGATATATCATGTACAGGTACAAATCCCTTAGGATGAATGTTATTTCTATGTACATCTAAAATGTACCATTAAAATACAATAAAAAAACAGATTAGTCTAATAAGATTTTATAAATGTATACTATAATCTTCAGCGAATATTATGATGCTTGTGCCATTTCACAAATGTATTTTCGAGGTAGCCCTTTTGCAAATAAATACAGTAATATCTCTAAGAAAAACACAAATTTTAAAAATTTGGACAATTCATTTGCTGTGAAAGTCAACAGACTTATTTGAATATTTCTAAATTTTTATTACTTTTCGTCTGTAGGCATTTTTTAAAAAATAGGCCTTATGCACTTAGTAATACTTCCTTTTTTATTTATGCAAAAATCAATTTCTTCATGAAATAGAAAGTCTCCTTTAAAGTATTCTAGATTCAGGAAATGATAATAAAAGATTTGTTCCTCTCAGTATTTACTGGAGTACTTTCCTTCTTTAGTTTTCTTCTGTTTTTTTTTTTTTCCTATAAAGTTTTCATAAACTATTTTAAAAAATGTAACATTCCATCAGTTGAGTTTCTTGCTTTAATTTGGCTTTGGACATATGGCATTACAACATCTTTTCAGTTTCATTTTATTTCTTGGGTGGATGAGTTTAAAATAATCCAGAAAAAGAATTTCTTTACTACTGATTTCTATCACTTGCAGGTGTGAGTATTTATTTTTTAAAGTGTTTTGTTAATAATATTTTAATCTTACCATTTTTCTTTAGCTGGAGATCCCCCCCTGCCTTTGGATTTTGATGGCTGTTGGTTTTCTCCATGAATAACCATTAAGGATTAGAATCATAGAAAAAGTAGAATGTTGTTTTTTGAATAGGCTATATTTCTAAGCTTAATCAAACTTTCAAATTAACTCCTGAATTCTAATTTAAGATGAATGTTAGTGCAGGTTAACTCTGATTGCTGTGTGTTTTTGCTAATGTCTCTTATATGGTATATATTGACTAACACAAACATCACAAAGTCTTCATATTCCAGATTGAGTGTTCTGTTTCCTCTTTGAATCACAATCAGGCTCAAACATATTAACTTCTCAGTTACTCAAGTAAGAATATACGTAATTTAAGATAAACTGTATTTTCTTTCAGAGGAGTGCTATGTATATCATGAATTTTTCTTTTATAAATATAAAAAGGCCACTTCTAGGTTAGCCATTTACAATTTCCAAAGAAGAAGTCATTATCTTAAATTACCACAAGAGAGATTTGGGGCAAAATTTGACATTTTCTGGAATACTTTCATTCTTGATGGACTAAGTATACTCTTTAAATTTGTAAGAAATAATCAAGATGAAAAGACAAGGGAGGGGCTGTAGAGCCCACAGTGGAGGTCATCACCTTAGAGAACAGACTAGAAATTCTGAAAATTCAGAGAAACGGTTAACTATCACAGGTTTTTGAACCAGGAGCTAAATTTGTAGCTCGATCCAAACATAAGAGCAGAGAGTCTGCTTTGTGCTATTCTGTGTATATATAAAATGATGAATAAAATCCTACATACACGGCTCCTTGTCTTCTGTGTCTTAGAGTCTAGTGGTTAAGACAGAAACCGATCACATAATAATAACATTAATGAAAGTATATAATTAAAAAGTGCTCTGAAGGCACATAGGATGAAATTATAAATCTGCATATGAAAGGAATCTTAAGCTAAAGTGAAGGTCAGGAAAGACTTTCCTGGTGGTGCTATTTAAATGGAAAACTGAAGGATTAATGGGAATTTATTAAGTGAAAAGAAGCCAAGAGGTTTGTGCAGTTAAGAATATCCTGTGATAGGAAAATATGAGACGTGCACATTTTTTGCATATGGAAGGAACAGTGCGTTGGGACAATTTAAAAAAAAGCCACTTTCTAGTATATAGAGAAAAAAGAGGGAGAGAATGTAAGTTAGATAAGGTTAAAGAGTTCATTAAGAGGCACGTAGATAATGTTTAAGATTTGAGTCTTTGGTCAGGGCGCTGCAGAGCACAAAGCCCAAGACATAGTGGGGCCACACAGCTGTGTGATATCGACGGCTAATTCATTGAAAAGGGCATCCATTCAGTATGAACATGTGACATTCTCCTCCCAACCTCAGTGTCAATGGCTTACAACCACACATTGCTTAGAAAGGAGGCACATTCTGGGAGATGTATCGGTCAGCTGTTTGGTTTTATGTGAACACCTTAGGGTGTACTTACACAGCCCTAGGTGGTATAGCCTACTACGTACCTGGGCTACATGGTGCTTATATAGATTATTGCTCCCAGGTTACAAACCTGCACAGTGTGTCACTGAACTCAATAATAAATGTAGCTGATCACGACACATTGGCATTTGTGTACCTAAACAGATTTTAAATTGGAAAGGTACAGTAAAAATATGGCATTAAACATAAAAAGTAACATAGCTGTATAGGACACTTACAAGGAATGGAGCCTGCAGGACTGGAAGTTGCTCTGGGTAATTCAGTAAATGAATGAGAAAGCTTAGGGTGTTAGTTCACAGTACTGTAGATTCTATAAATGCTGCATACTTAGGCTTACACAAAATGTATTACAATTTTTTTTAATAATTTAATTATTTTACTGTAATTTTTCAACTTTATAAACTTTGTTTTTTTAACTTTTTATTTCTTGTGTAATAACAGCTTAAAACATAAATGCATAGTACCATTTTACAAAACAACTTTCTTTTTTTGGTCCTCATTCTGTAAACTTTCCCTGTTAAAATACATTTTTAGTCTTTTAAATATTTTTGTTAAGATCTAAGGCACAAGCACACATATTAGTCCAGGCCTGCACAAGGTCAGGATCACCAGCATCACCATCTTCTCCCTCCAAGGCTTGTGCACTAGCAGGCCTCAGGGGAAATAACACACATAGAGTTGACACTTCCTATAATACAGTATCTTTTTCTGAAATGCCTCGTACTGTTTTGGGGATCTTAATTGTCTCCCACAAGTTCCTATGTTAAAGGCTTCATTCTCAGAATGGCCCTATTTGGAAGTGGTAGAGCCTCTAAGAGGTGGGCCCTGGGGTTGGGGATTTAGCTCAGTGGTACAGCACCTTGCATAGCAAGTGCAAGGCCCTGAGTTCAATCCCCAGCACCCCCCGCCCCTCAGAAAGAGGTGGGCCTTCGTGGACTGTCACAGGGTCACCTTGGGTGTGCCCATGAAAGGGTTCATGGGACACTAGCCCCTTCTCCCTCTTTTTCACTTCCTGTCTATGATGTGAGCATTTTTTCTGTATCCCACATTCCTGCCATGATGTACTGCCTTTCCACAGGCCTAAAACAAAAGGCAAGCCTATCATGGAGTGGACCTTCTGAAACTATGAGCCAACACAAACCTTTCTCCTTATACATAGATTATCTCAGGTATTTATTATAGTAACAGAAAGCTGACTAACATGACTCCTAACTCACATGCCTGAGGTTGTTTTATGTTAACTTTTCAATAAGTAGAAGGTATGTGCTCTGCAGTAACAACAGCAAGAATAATGTAGTTAATATAGAAACTAGAAACATTTATTTTCATTTATCAAATATTATGTACTATTCATAACTGCATGTCCTGTGCTTTTTTTTTTTTTTGGTGCTGGGGCTCAAACTCAGGGCCTTGTGTTTGCCAGGCAGACACTCTGACCACTGAGCTAAATCCCCAGCCTGTCCTGTGCTTTTTTAAAAAAAAAATTGTAGCACAGTACATTTGTTTCTACCAGAGTCATCATAGACGTGAGTGATGCATTGTGCTGTGAAGTGATGTAACCATGGCTGCGACATCCCTAGGCAATAGGAATTTTTCAGCCCTATTATAATTTATGGGAGCACTGTCATATTTGTGCTCTGTCACTGACCAGATCATCACTGTGCAGTGCATTATTGTATTTCCTACTGAATGGTCTAGGCATTGCCTGTCATAGATTTGTCCAGGTGTCAGTTCCAAGCTTGGAGATGCTTGGAGTCTCAGAATTTCTCCTTATGGACTCCATGTCTACCTAGGCACGGCAAGGGGTGTGGTGGGGTAGGAGTTGGAGGCAGAAATAGCATGGGCCAAGCCGAACCACTTGAATACTGTTAAGTCTGCACAGAGGTGGCTCATTTGCGTCTGCTCACAGTGATGCTTTCTGTAAGGAGAAGCAAGTCACGTGGCCAAACTCAAAATTAATAGAGTGAGAAATATACTTCTTCCTTAGAGGGAGTGAGAAGAAGCGTGATGTTTGGTGAACAGCATCTCCAAAGAGCTTTTCTGGTTGAACATGACATAGAACATTTGCTCCGATCAAGTTAAGTCGATAAGGAAAGGTTCCTTCAAGACTATTCCAGCCTGGGGTGACTGAGCTCAGCTTCGGTGAACTGAAAGGTGGGGAGATTTTTAAATGCTAGAATGAATGACAGAGCAATACTGGAGGACATTAGGGGAAGAGGCTGGTCAGGATGATTAGGCCATCTGTGTTTGCTAAATGTTGCTTATTAAAGGTAGTCTGATTTCTGTCACTATGCCAAAATACCTGAGAGAGTCAGAAGGCGAAAAGCCTTATTTGTCTCATGGTTTCAGAAGTGTCAGCCCATTGTTGTTTGGCTCCATTGTTCCTGGGCCAGCAAGAAGGCAAAACATCATGTCGAGGAGTATATGGCAGAACAAAGCTGTTGACCTCATGGCAGAGAGGAAGCAGAGAGGGAAGAATGGGGATGGGGTTTTAGTACTCCCTTCAAGGTCGGTGACCCAACTTTACTTCTAGGGACCTGACCTCCTTTCATTTGGCTCCACGACTCCCAGTAGTACCACAGGCAGGTGGCTAAGCCTTTAGCATACGGGCTTTTGTGGAATGTTTTTAAATCCTAGTAGGCTCCTGCTTCCCCGTGGAGACTGGAGTCATATCTTTCTCGGCAATTTCAAATGGACCGTTGCGGCTCCCAGGTCCTCGAGAAAGACTTTGCTGGCTTTTGGAAGATTTATATCTGAAAGGGACAGAGAAAAAAGGTACAAGTTCAAGTTTCCTGAAACAAATGTCGTGAGAAAAGTGAAGTTAGGGAACTGTACTCACCAAGAAACCTGGCTAAGTTAAGCTGAAAGGAACTTCGGGGCTGTTGTTTTGGTCACGAGGACCGGCAGACACACAGTAAGCAGCATCTGGCAGTGTCCCTTGCAGTCCCCCCCTTCATGAAATGATACTCTTCAGGCATTGTTTAAAAATTTTTTGAAGCACAGATTATTTAGCAGTATATTGCTAAATTTCCTAACATGTGAGGATTTTCTAATTATATTTTGGTGTGTAATTTCAAGTTATATTTTTATTAAGATTAGAGGATATAATCTATTTAATTTCTGAGTCTTGCTTTAACACTTATAAATATTCCATAAACATGAAAATAATGTGCATTTATAGTTCTTGGGTGCAGTGTTTTATATGTATTAGGTCATATATAATATAATTGTATATATGGTATTAGATTAGTTGAGGATATTGTTGACAAAACTTGATAATGGATAAATGTGCATGTGGTAAAGAATCAAGAATAATTCTAGATTGTTGCTTTAGATCTTGAGTTGAGCTAAGGTGTGAATGTTGATTCTATTTTCTGAGAAGATGACTCAGAAAGGAATTGGTTAGAGGAATGTGTCAAGTTTGGCTGTGCTGTTTCGATGCCAATTTAACTTTCAGTGGAGATGCCAATTGAGCCATAGAGGAGTTTGGAGCTCAGTGGAAATGTAGGAGACTGATGTATGGATCTGTGAGTCATATAAATGACACTTAGAACTTTAGCCTAACGAGGGTGTCTGGGCAGACTGTGTTGTGTTCTGAAGCATTCCAGCTTCACAGACAGAACAGAGGAGGAAGAATAATCAAAAGAGGACAAGAATTAGTATTTAGCACTGTGAGAGAAAAATTATCTGAGCTTGGGTAATAGTCAAGAAAAAAATTGTGATGTGTTTCAAGATGGAGTTAAGTAGTTAACTGTGTCAAATGCTTTTAAGCAGTAAATAATATGAGGACAGAATTGTGACTGTTGATTTTGATAACCCAAGAACCTTGACAAGAATAGTTACCAAAGGTTCTACAACATTGATCTGTATTTTTTGCCAGCAGAAAGTTTAGAACTTTAACCATGAAAGAATGGATGAATTCATACATTTATTAATCTTCTACTGTGTACAGGTCCCAGGTCCTGACCCAAATCAGGACACTGGGTCATTGTTTGTATAAGACAAACAATGTCTTGTACCTTGATGGAGCATATAGTCTTAGAAGGAATTAGACAAGCAAAAAACAAATTAAAACAAACAAACAAAAGTCTTAGTGTAAAAGCTATGTGTCAGGGCTCTTGAAGGGGCAGATGAGGATGGCAGGTTCAGCTGGTGGAAGCTTTCAGGAAGGAAAAGGTCCTGTGGGCTGTAGCGTAAGGAGTGCTAGCCATTTTCCAGGCAAGTGTAGGAAAGGGCCTTCCAAAGTATTTGAGTGTAGACTCTAACAGCTCAGAGGTAGATGCTTAATGACAGAGTCAGAGAACTGGTCCAGCATCTTTGAGATACTTAGAACTGTGAGTGTGTACTGGGAGGGTACTGCTGGTATTTTTCTCAATTGCTGAAATGCAATATCCAACACCCACAATTTAAAAGAGGAAAGGTTTATTTTAGCTCACAGTTGTAGAGGTTTCCATGTGTAGTTTGTTGCGCCAAGGCAGAGTGGCATGGAAGAAGAGACGGAGTTCATGGCATGACAGGCAGGAAGCAGGGAGTGGGGATCGAGGGAGGGAGGAAGAAGACATCCTTCCAGGCCACGCCCCCAGTAATTTACCTCCTCCTACCAGGCTTCACCTTTCAGCACCTCACCCTGCTATCAACCCCTGAGGGGACTAATCCAGTATCACACGCCTATGATCCTGTCACCTCCCCAAAACCCCATTTATGAGTGCTTGAGGCTTTGGGGGGACACCTAAATATAAGCCATAAAAGTAGGGGAGGGTGCTACTAAATTTTCTGTATTCCTTGAATAGATTCTCCTACTTATCAGCACCCAACAGGGTGTTTCTCAACAAAGAGTAAATGTATTACAGTATGATACACAGGGCCGAGGATGAGAAGAGACATTGGGCAGTGACGATGCAATAATAATTATGACAGGTATTTTAGAAGTAGAGTCCATTTATTCTGGTAACGGATCAGTTGGGTCTGAGGTCAGGGAAGGTTGTTACTGCCGCCTTGTAGTTGTAAGTCACCGTGTGGGGAGCAGTGATCTTCAGTCGGACAGGAATATATGAACAGAAGCAGATGCCAGCCAGTGGGGGATGTTAAATTTATTTTGGAATAGCTAACTTTTAAAGATCTGAGTAAAATGCCTAGTAGAAAATTGAAAATACAAATCTGGACTTCAGAAGAGATATTAGAAATATAGATTTGAGAATCCTCTGTTAATAGTAATGAACATGCAGATGGTGGTAACAGTTCTCAAGGAGAGTTTATAGAATAAAGAGAAAAGAAAATTTGATCAAGATATAAAATTTAAGGATTTTATTTGCTTTATTTAAAATTATTTTGTTTTACAAAATATATCTGTCTTTTACAAAGTTTTTCTAAGGGAAGTAAACATAATAATATAAAGAAATATATATTTTTAGTATAATCAAGGCATTTAGACATTTCCAATTTATTTTATATACTATCTTCTTAGTCTGGAAATTATTAAGTGTCAAATAACAGCATGATATAAAAAGTTTATTTTCAGGGATTCCTTAATAATGGAATTGTCTCATTTGTACCATATATTCATTACATGGTAATTAAATACTATATAGAACATTATTAAATGGAGATAATTTTCTTTCCACTTTTCTTATTTACTCTTTGAAACTGCTTGAGTATGTTCAAAAAATTATTATGTATAAATAATTTTATTTTTCTAATCAATGGACTTTCCTAATCTAAATTGGAAGAACAATTAATATTTCTTCAATCTTTGAATTTGTGTTCCTAAGAATGATTTAATAGAAAAAATTTTTGTTGCACTATCTTATCAATTTATACTTCTCTAGACTGATAAAAATAATTTTATAAGTTTCTTCTTAAATAGTTTATAACTTTACTTCATATTCTAAATGTAGTTTATTATCCTTTAAATCCCTTCCCAATATTTGTATAACAATCATTTAAAAATTATTTCCAGTTGTCATCTAACTTAATTTTTATCACGACTTTGTGAGGAGCATATTAGTAATGCCATGTCATGGAAAAGAAATTCCAGCTCGGAAGTCAGCCTCCATGTATGCAGCTAGTCACAGTAGAGAGGACCCTTCAGTCAGCTCCTCCCCCTCCAGTCCTGGAGTTTTTTTTTGAACACACTCAAGCAGTTTCAAAGTGACATTCACACTTTTGTTAAATCACTTGCTCATACTCCCCCTGCAAGTCTCTTTGTAAACATGCTTTAGGTAGGGACTCACCCTTGATAGAAAATGACTACGACATGGCTGATCACCCCGCTTCTGCCTCCCCCGATTCCCAACACATGGTTAACCGGGTACAAGTAAGGGTCTTGCATGGAATTGGAAATGGGCTACATTTTGGAGAGTATGACAAAGAACGGTTATTTTCATCTGTAACAGTTTCTGGCTGATCACTGTGTTCTGTGCCACAGAAAGGCCTGAATAATTCCTTTAAAGAAAAGTCTGAGGCTGAGAATTAGTCTTTCTGGCTGAACTGCAACCACACACAGGTTGACTTCTCATTTTTGAAGTAGTGCTTTTGTTAGGTCAGCTGAAAGGCCTCTTCCTTGGTTGGAATGCAAAGTAAGAAACATAGGCAAGGAGGAGAAGAGCTTCAACAAGAAATGTCTCTCCTGCGCCTCCTGTTTCATCTGCTCAAGTTTAAAACATTGGAAACTCCATGCTTACATCCAATCAAGGACTCTTTTGATTTTATGATATATACCATTTGTTATTTATCTGCTCTCTCATAAGCTCATATATAAACATAAGTCACGCACTGCTTAATGATGGAGATGCATTCTGAGAAATGCACCGTGAGACAGTTTTGTCACTGTGTGACCCACGTAGAGGGTGCTTGCACCAATCAGGGTAGCATAGTTCAATCACTAGTAGTGGCCTCCATTTAACATAGTCATGTATTATCATCATCCACGATTATGCACTGTGTATAATTGTGTGCTATAATTATACTTTTACACTCATGTCTTGACAAATGCAAGAATGCATTGGACAATGACATTATGATGGCTGCGGTGGCACCAGGTGATAGAATTTTTGAGCCGCTTTGTAATTTTGAGGTCAGTGTTGTATATGAACGCCACTATTGTGGGTGCTGCAACTGTTGACCATAATGTTTGTGGGATGCCGCAGGACCGTGGATGTCTAGACATTGTTTGCAGCTCTGGCGGCCTCCCCAGTGTGCTCTGATGGTCTGTGCAAGTCATTCCTCAAAATGGGATCAACCAGTGCTTGATGGGGGTAGGTGTCCTCCAGCTGCCCTGTGTTACTACCGCTTACAAAACCAGGTTTACTGGAGCGTATCTTTGTGGAGGTTTAACGAATTCATTATTGTGTTCAATTGTAGATTCAACA
Organism: Hystrix cristata; assembly: GCA_004026905.1. NCBI lineage: Eukaryota > Metazoa > Chordata > Mammalia > Rodentia > Hystricidae > Hystrix > Hystrix cristata. The sequence continues at coordinate 35,891 of PVJO010008273.1, read as the reverse complement.
TGCTTTTTAAATAACACAAAAATTTGAATAAGTAGAATAGTGCTATCAAGATGAAATTTAGTAGTTGTAAAAGATACCTCCTTTGGAGAAGAACATGAGCAGCTGATTTTTATTAACATGGAGGAAGAGTAGCTTTAACTACATCTGATCTAATAAACATGATGTTAATGTTATTAAATACCAGAATCAATTGTAATTCTTTAAGGAACAGGAGCAGAACATAAAGGAGCCTATTTGCTTATGGCCTATTTGCTTATGGCCAGCAATAAAAATTCATTATATAAAGGAGGAAAAAATCAAAATTATTGATTTGCTGTTTAATGTATTTATTCTGACATTTATAAATTGAACTACAATAATCTACAATTAATCGATGGAAGAAGAAACAGAAGTTGGGAGGCATTGAACTACAAGGAGTGTATAAAACTTTTGTTTTAAATTTTGTTCATCATAGATTTTACTGTTAATTTACTGTTTTAAATTATTACATTTAAATATTTATATTTATTTCATTTTGTTTCCATTTTACACCTGTGGCAAGTTCATTCTGGTTTTTTTTTTTTTTTTTTTAGTGCTAGGGATCGAACTCAGGGCCTTGTGCTTGAAGGCAAGCACTCTAACCACTGAACTAAATCCTCAGCCCGGCAAGTTCATTCTTACATTCACCCTTATCCTGACCCATACTGTTTAGATATATCTAAGGCAATAATGAATTATAATATTTGTAGGAATACATCTTTAGGAACAGTTTTTGTACTAGTATCTTGACCAGTCGGGTATAAATGCCTCTTTAACATGTTGTTAAGGAAAGAAATAGAACTATATGTTAAGAGGAGAAGGTCTAAGGACATCAGACTATATATATTTTAGAGAACTGAGGAGAGAATTCAGCTAGTTCATTTTCTATGCAGGGGTAGCGCATATTTGACAGCTTGGTGACACTTAAAACTCTAGCAAGTTTGGAGGAGTCCACAGCCTCGGTTATGCCAAACTTTGCATTTTAATCAACACTGTCAAGTCTTTCTGAAGCAATTCAATGATGTTAGTCCCTCACAGAATGCCTCGTCTACCTGGAGAAAGGGTCTCTTGGAGGATAAAGTGACAGTCTTCATAAACTGGAGAGGCACATTCACCAACTCAGTCAAGTGGAAAAAGAATAGCCCGCGGGCACAGTGTTGCATTCAGAACATTTTCAGAGGAAGCAATTAAAAGCCCTTTGAATCTTTTCTAAAGAGTCAATTTAGGTGGGATATTATCTGGGATCGGAAATAAAATTAGTACTAGAAGAATAAAATTAGCAGTAACAAAGTGTGTAAAAGTGAATCAAAAAAATTTCTATCTCAAACTTTTGCTTAAATTCTGCCATTAGATTTTACTATCTATGTAAGGATGTGTATATAATACATATTTTTTTCAGTGCTTTGAGTACTAAAGCCATCAAAAAATTATTAAAGGTTGTGTATACAGCTTATGTCTATTTGTATATAAGGATCAAGTTGGGATTTTAGAGTCTAGATGCCACCATAAAGAGTACAAAAGTCCCAAAAGATAACATAGAAATAAAAAAATATATAATCACAAATATTACCAAAATGTGTATATAAAGGGATGTTCGTAGATTATGCAAGTGACTGAGACAAGCCTGGCCTGTTAATGATTTTTCTATTACTTGAGCTATATTGGATACTCTAAGATGTGGTATATGCAAAATAATAAATATGAAATATGAAGCACTTAAATTTTACTAGCAACAGTGGAATAGGCAGGGGCAGTTGCATTATGAAACTAATGATGTGGAAACTTCCTTACTAGGGTTTCAGTTTTAATTAATTGTTTTCCAATCCCAGGAGTTGAGTCCTGCTTTGCTTATTAAGTCAAGAACCTCCACATTTTCCTTTGTCGATTAGACAGTCTGTGTGCATACTGCAGAAATCCCCTCTGATGGAAACCCAGAAAGAAATCCAATAGAATCTCCTGAAACTCCCAGACACTGACCCTGTTCTAATAGGAAGTCAGCTTAGAAATAACTTCCATTGTACTGTAGTTGAAAAATGAGGTTCGGAGAATTCGGTGAGCTTCTCAGACTCTCTGCGGAGTGTGTTAGATTCTGCACTGAAACCACTTCTGATGGCTCGAAACCCAGAATTCTCTTTTTCATGTCAGCTTTTCACCCTGCAGTCTTTTCTTTCATGGGCAATGGGCACATTTTTTTACACTGGGTTTAAAATTATTTGCTAAGAAGCTTCATTTTCAACCAAGAAAACATCTAGTGAGATCTATTTATTTTATGAAGTTGTTGCAAATATTCTGCTGGAGGTGAGAAACTTTAAGAAAGATACGTGTTCTAGTGTAGACAGCCTAAACCTAGGAAACTGTAGCTAATCCACGTCAATTCAGAAAGTCCTCGATTGAGGATTAGTCAATGGTGACAGTAAGTGAGAAAGATTTTCTACTGCTGAGCCGCTGAGCTGCAGAGTTAGCAAGCAGCATGGCACCTGCATTATGTGCTTTGCTAGTAGCACTGCCCAAGAGTAGTCTCTCCAGATTCCTATAGTGTAGATATTATAGAGACTTTTGGATTATTGAAGTGATTCCAAATCAAGTTCTTGTTTTGAAGCTACCTTCAATTATCCATTTTAAAGATAAATATTTTTATGTATATGGTATCAGTAAAAAGCAATGAGAATATTTTCTTTGAAGTAATCATACTTCATGTGTCTATAATCATACACTATAGGAATGAAACATAGTGTATTGTGAATAGCTGGATTCCATAGTCAGGTTAGGAAGGAAGGAAGTTTGAATGTAAAGTGAAGGGTCTAAAGCCAGAGACTAAAACAAAATAAAACAGCAAAACAAAACCAAAAAAACCCCACAACCTATTTGGGCATTAACACGAGGGAAGAAGTGAAATGGAAGAGAGGCATGTTACACTGGTTCAAGTGCTATGTGTTTAGAACATTAACTGTAAGACTTTTGCCATATTTTGATCGCCTAGTAATCCATATTTTGAGTTAAATATTTATGATCATCAAAAAGTGCCCCGAAGTGTCATATTGTTTTGATTTAAAATATTCCCCTTTCTTCAGAATATATACATATAACCCAAGAATAATATTCATAATATGTACCACCCAACCAGTAAGCACTATGAAACAAACTTTTAGTAGCTGATGTTTCATAAACAAAAGTATATAAACATTGCTTTGGTTGATATATCTGTTCTTTTAAAGATGAATGCAGGGCAGTCACCGTATCTCAATTTTAATATTAACCTTTATATAGAATAACACCTTCAGTAAATTTTAACTCCATGAAAATTAATACCTGAAGAAAAGAAAGCTGATTTTTTTGTGTGGGACAGATTGCTGATAACACATTTGGTGAAATCCTATATCCTCCTCCTTTTTCGGTCTGACTGGTTTGGTACTTTTCACTTGAGAAAAAGGCAGTTAAGTCATTTAAATTTTATCTTTACATTTCTTCATCATCTGCAACAGCGAAGATCCAGATACTCTTTTTTTCCTTTCAAATTCTTGAAAAGCCACATCTATTTTTGGAAATATAAGAATAGATATGTAGACCTAGGAAATGATTTTAATATGCCTAACATTTTATTGGTTTAAATGTGTTAAACTTGCACTGTTGTGAACAGATGAATCTAGAGAGAGATTTCCAAAAACCAAACTTACATTAAAAGTGTTAGCTTTATGATAGTGCTCAGCATTCTTTATTTTAAAATTATTTTTCTGGCTTACACTTTATTCTATATTGCATTCTATATTGCATTCTTAGATCTTTGTGGAAGGTGTTAGACATGATTCCTGTTGCTAAGAAGCAAATTATTACAAAAGACAGAACACAATTCCAAACCAATGTGTCAGCAAGCATTAACTTACATAATACTCATTTTAGACTGCAGATATTGTGTGATTAAATGCAGTCTCATGGAACTTATTTTTTATTAGCATACTTACCATCTCCTCTGTTTAATATTTAAGTTCCTTGAAATCAAATATATTTGAATTGTTCTTGCCAACCATCAATGTATTTGCAGTGCCCAAAATTATCTGGTACATGGGACAAGCCCAGTACATGTTAATAATTGTTAGTATTCTTTTTTCTTTTTTCTTTTTGGTACTGAGAATCGAACTCAGGGCCTCATGCTTGTGAGGCAAGCACTCTAACCACTGAGCTAAATCCCCAGCCCTTTTAGTATTCTTAATATAAGATTTTAATTGTGGTTGACAATAAAATTTTATACATATGTATCTTCATAAGTATTCTGAATTTAGCAATTCAGACTATCAGATTTTTGTTAGATTTTTTCTCCTTGATTGTTTTTAAAGCCAAGCCTTCATCTTATGTATGTGTAATTTGAAATCAATAATTTTTACTGGTTTGCAGAAGATAGGAAGACCCTTACGCACAGATATATAATTGCAAACAACGAAACTACAAGGTAAGAAAATGATTTGGTTGACATAGGTGAGCTGAGTTGATCAGAGAAGACAGATGAGGGTGAAAAAATTGGACACTGGAGAATTTTAAGGAAAATTAGGATCTATGTGTAAGAATTGGTAATGGAAAGAGACTCAGATTCTAAGGATTTCCTTAGAAGATTCCCAATCAGAATGAGTTTCTGTAGCTAGAATGGCACTGTAAGGAAGGCATTAATGATTAAAGTGTTTGATGGGAATTTCAGTAACTAGAATTCATTTTTGAGCATTCCATTTAAGGGTGGAAATGGTTGTATCAGTAGTTCTGTCATCCATGAGAGGAAATTTTCAGTCTCTCAAGGCAATTTATAATAAAATAATGATGGTAGAAAATTCATTCACGCTGGTGGAAATCTTCAGTAGGAGATGATGTGATTGTCAACTTTTGTGAAAAATTAACAAGTACTTAATGTGATAATGTCTTTACTTTGAAGAAGTGTTCCTCTGCTTCCTACCCAGTCCAATTTCATGAGGATCTCCAAAATCACATGTTTAGCTCTCATCTCAATATGAAATTTAGCTATTTTTGGATGTTTTTCATTATGACAAGAAACATTTAAATTATGCCCTTAATCTCTTACTTTTGGACTGCTTTTTTTTCTTTTACATGTTTTAAAATTTTATTTTAGTGGTACATTTTAGATGTACATAGTGATAACTAACATTCATCATAGGAAATTTGTACCTGTACATGATATATCTTGCTGCTGCTTTTTTTCCCATTCCCCAAGAATGGATTAAGAATATGTGGTTTTTAATACAATGGAGTACTACTCTGCCATGAAGAATGATAAGCTTGAGATATTCCTAGGTAAATGGATGCATCTTGAGACCACACTCTTAAGTGAAATAAATCGGACACACATGTTTAAATACCGCATAGTTTCTCTGGTGTGAGAAACTGAAGTGTAAATATGGACTGCTTTTTAATGTTTCTGTAGTTTTTCTTTTTAAATCAAAGTTTATGCCCTTGAAAGAGAAAATAGAGCAGTTTTAAGAAGCCTTTTTTCCTATTTAATTAAAAATGTATTTTCAATCTAATGTATAGAAGAGAAAATTTTAAAATAATTTTAGGTACTGTATTTGAAGAGTAGCTAACTTATTTCAATGAAGAGTTCAACAGAATTTTTTTTTCATGTAATGGATATTTCCTTAGGTATGTGTCCTTGTTTAGATCTTAATTTGGGAGAATATTTAAATATGGAATACAACTACCAAGAAACCTAGAATCTTGCATAGTTTAGCTTTAGTTCTGTAATTCTTTTCTCCATTATATTTTCAAAATAAATAAGCCTTTTTACTTACATATTTAAGTCGAATATCCTGATGTGGGGTAACATATCTAAATATTATTGTAAATAGTCCATGGCTCATCTTTATTTTTATTTTGTTTACTTTTTACTTCATTACAAAAACTTTTTACCTAATCACATGTAAAGCACGAATTTACATGTGCTTTAAGCCTGGAAAGCAGCATTCATAAATCAGAGTGTGTGACTATATAAATCCATGAGTATTTAAAAAATTTTACCTAATCACATGTAAAGCACGAATTTACATGTGCTTTAAGCCTGGAAAGCAGCATTCATAAATCAGAGTGTGTGACTATATAAATCCATGAGTATTTAAAAAATTATAGAAAGACTTATATGAAAAATTTTGTTATTATTTGCAAATTTTTTATTACAACTCAAGATCTACACTAAACATGAAGAACTAAGACATTGGTTTCTTGAAATAGGAAAAAAATTATTCCGGGCAGGATTGTAAAAAACAAATGAGCGAACAGCAAGCTCTAGAAATCAACGAGATAAAAAATGTATTGTAAGTACTACGTTACTGCATTATTATTTAAGGAGTCAACTGTAGATACAAATAAATTCTTCATTTTATAAAACAAAAGTTATTTGATTAATATAGTGTGGTTTTTGAATTATCTATTGTAAACACTACAAAACAGCTATTTATAGCATTTGTCTCATTCCAAATGATGTACTGTAGATGCTATTACAGCCTTTATAATTGATATTTCTCTGTTATTATTTTGTTCTCAATATCTCTTCTCTTTTATTAAAGAGGGGCCTGAAATTCTAGTCCCTGTGTTCTACCAGCCAGTGGGTATTCGGGACTCATGATTGAGTTTCTACAACCTCTATGGCCTTAAGACCAAGAATTCCATTTATTTCAGTTGTTGGACACATCAAATATGAGTGAAGTCTCTATAAAAATACTAAAGTTCTTTGAATTGTACATGGGTAAAACTTAGTACTCTGCAAATTATAAATTATATCTCAATGTAGGCTTTTTGTGTTTAAGAGAGAACTAGGACAGGATTTTAATTATAGCTGTTGTTGATTTGTGACTTGGAATTCTTGGATGTGCTGTGAGGTCAAATTAGTCAAGCTATATTTTTACATCTTAAATCGATCCTTTCTTGTTGGATACCTCAGAAATTGGACGAATGTCCAATGAGCTTCCATTTAAGAGATGAAAAGAGACAAAAGCAAGTCTTTCTCTGTCTTTCCTTTCTCCCTCCTTGTCTTTTCCTGTTTTGGATCTGTGTAAGAAATACATCTCACGCTATTTCTGCATCCTCACCTTCCCTCTCGTATCTTTATATCTTGATACTTGGGCAGAAACTGGCTTTGTAGAGCTCACTAGCTACTTTTACATTGCTCCCTGCAATGATGTCTGCAGTTTTTACCTTCCTCACAGTCTCTGAAGTAGGTAATCCTCTTGACAACGTCTCTTTATTAAATATTTTTCTTTTCTCCTTCAATGGCCCTACTTTTAATCTGTCATATCCTTTCACTGATCGCACTGATCAGTCCTTTTTTTCCCTCCTTTAATTGCTCTTGTCTCTTCCAGTCCTAGTTTTTCCATATTTTAAGCTTTCTTTTTTATTTCTCTGTTTTTATCGTTGAACCTTAGAAGTCGTTTTCTGACTTCCTCCAGACTCTGTCTCCCAATGTCAAGTAATAGCACACTCACACAGCTAGTCAAACATGCTAGAACTTTTACTAGTTCTTTAATTCCATATTCATCTTTCCTTGCAACCAAAAATAAAAGAATATCGAATTGACCAAGTCCTGTCACTTCTGTCTTGAATTTTTCATGAATAAAATCTTCCTCTGTTTTCATGCTAATAAACTGCTCCTAGAATTTAAAGGTAGGGAAGGGGCTTATGGTACATGGTCCATCGTGCTCTCTTTTCTGCCATTTCACTTTCCATTGCTTTAGTTATCCACAGTCAACCATAATCTGAAAATGTTAGATGGAAAATTTCAGAAATGAACAAATCGTGAGTTTTCAATCATGCCATTTTGAGAAGCATGATTAAATCTCATGTCACCCTGTTTTGTCCTGATTAGTGCATGAATCATTTGTTTACCTGGCACACCCACGCACTACCCTCCACACTTACCAGCTTAACTGAGGTGCTGCTGCATTTCTTGTGTCTTACTTTTCTTGATAATGTACCCAAAGCTCAAAATGCTGATGCTGGCAATTAATATATGTCAGGAAAACCATAAAATGCTTGCTTAAGTGAAAGGATAACAGTTCTCAAGGAAAGAAAAAAAAATTTTCATTGTAAAGACAGAGTTACTTAAATACAATGTCAAATTCACTTAAAATGTCCATCAGAAAGTCTTGTTCTCAATTCCTTATCTGTGTCAGTTGGGGAGATTATTTAGTAATTCTTCTTGTGTACTATTTTTCATTCTTTAAAACCATGAAGAACTTAACTTTCCTCAATTTTTTTTTCCACTTGTAACTTAAAATTTTACCAAGGAAACTTACAATTTAAAGACTTGCTTTCTGGTGTAATTTGGATGTGTATCTACAGCTAAATAAATAATTAGTTAAGGACTAAGAAAATAAACAGTAAGCCTTAAGAGGCTTTTTTTTTTAAACTGAACTTTCCAAGGTCCTAAATTATCAATGGCTAGGGATTGAACCTTAATTATAATTACATCCTCTAAGAAGTTTGCTGTCACTTAAGACATTCTTTTAAATTTTCTTGTTTAGAGTGAAGTCATGAAAGGAAAGGGTTTTTTTTTATTATTAAGCATAAAACAGTAAACAAATGCTTTGGGACTCAATAGAACAAAATCTCTAAAGTTAAATAAAACTGAGAAGAAAAGATAAATTTCTTTTTAAGAGAAGAAATTGAATATAAAAAATTCCATTTCCACTTTGTACCTGCTTATCAAAGTACAGGCACGATCAAAGTAAAATAGTGTACACTTAACTAGCTTATGGAAGCTTTTCATAGACAATCACACACAGTTCAAAGCTGTGTGGTTCTGGTTTCTGATCCTGCTAGAAAGTCTGAATCTCCCTCAAGCAGGTATGGTTCTGGAACAGATTTAAAAATTTTGACTTTGGAATCTAGTCTGGATTCCTGAGGTCTTTGGACCATTTATTTACCTTTTTCCTGAAAAGGTTTCAAACCAAAGTGTAGTCTAAAAATAAGACCCTATGAAAATAATACCCTGTAACAGTGGTGGCGACCCTATGACGCACATGCCACAGTGGGCTGTTTGTGTCACTGAAAACTCTAAAAGGTCACCATCACTGTCTATAAAAATAAGAGCCTATAAAAATGATATTCTCTACCATGTTTCCTACTATACCTAAAAGTCACCTGGTTTAGAAGACATAGATGAACCAATACAGGAATATAAAAGAGACACTTTGTGCTCTTATTTTAACGGTGGTACCAGCTCACCTAAACAAACTAACAATAACAAAGTAAAACAAACATCATATTCTTGAATGCTAGAATTTAAAGTAATTGGAAATTACTGTGAAATATGGGTATTTCTCATTTAACGATTACCTGTTTAATGACTGTTTGGACTTATGACCAAGGCATGCATTTTAGAATTATATCTTGTTTATAGAACCTCAGGGTCTTTTTTTTTTTTTTTTTTTGGTCCAGTACACTTTGTTTATAAATTACTGTAATTTTTTCTGGTTGTACTATACAATACAGTACTGAAGTTTTATATTCTGTTGTACATTACAGTGCTGTAACAGCTAAGCAAATCAAAGCAAAATCACCAATTTGGAATTTCCTTTAACCATTTCTTTGTTCTGAATATTGTAACGTACATACTATATACAGTTCCTCATTTAGCAATCAATTCATTTAACGACCTAGTTGTGGGAATTTAATTTGGTCATTAAACAAGGAATGTCTGTATTTATGTACAATGAGTTCACACTAATACAACATCATGATTTGGAGAAAAATTGAAAGAAGTTATTAGAGTTGGGCAAAATGATCACGGGAAGCTTCCTGTCTCACAGTTTGTCTAAAATAGCATTGTTGAAGGATGAAGTGTAGACTTGTTACATACACATACCAATTGGAAAAAAGATAAAATGATGATCATGTAAGTGACAAGACTTTGGAATTTAAGACTATTAGGTATTTGGAATACATGACATAAAATATCTGAAACATCAACCAATTTTTTATTTAGTTTCCAACACTGTGGAAAGCTGCAATATGGCTTTAGAATGTACAATATGCTATATAAAATTTGAAAGTGCTTTCATACCTGCTTTTCTCATATTTTCAGAGTATCTTTTTTTAAAGGAAACACTGACTAAGTCTTATTTCAAGATTCAGCTCAAAATTCCATGCATCAACTAAAGAGACCTTTAAGAAGTCAAGGCATTCTATTCAAACCTCTTGTTTTTGGTGAGGAGTTCAGGATTCATTGACTAGAAAGGTTTAATATAACCTGAAATTACTGATCACACCAACTAATTCAGTTTTCTTTTTTTAAGAATTTTGTGTAGAGGTAATATGAGACTCTTTTCTTTATAAAGATGTTATGACTCATTGATGAATCAGCTTTGCTTCACACTAGAGAGCAACTACATGGTCTCTAGCAAGGTTACCTCTGTTATCAAGACTTGTTTCATCCATAAAAGAGCCCAAAATAGGAAGCAAATACATGAAAATACCTTGGTTGTGAAACAGATTCAGGATTCCTGAAATGTAAGTGAACAGCAAAGGGACTAGCAAATCTTGGGATTTAAACAATGGCTGTATTACTCTTCCAAAGTCATATTTGTGCTGATAGATACTACACTTGATCTTAGCCAAAAGGCCAAGAAGCAATTGCACTGATAGATAAAGTGCTAGGAATGTGTGAACTCACAAACACAACTATGGAATAAAAGACTTCAGATGAGACAAAGGAGTGAATCCAGAAGTGGAGAGATTTCTTGCTATCCACCGAAAGGCACACTAATGCTGCATTCTCACACTTGGGTTCTGTCCCATTGGACATTTGTCTTGATCACTCAAAATCAAATTAAATCTCAGTTCAGTTTGGACCATTGAACCTGTCCCCAGTTCTATGTTGATATGTGTCACAGATCTCTGAGTAAGAAAAGGAAAAAAAGAAACTTTCCTTTTCTTTTTTAATGATTGTATGTGAAACAATTATTTCTTTCTGTTGATTTAGGAAAAAAAACACGATGCAAATTTTGTTATTTCAGTAGTTTGTACGAGCTAAAAGGAGGGATGGTCATCGTTATTTCTACCTCCCATAAAATTTTATTTTTTCCCTAATTTTCTTCTCATCATTGTCTGGGTTGAAATGAGTCACCAAACTGAAGTACTAAATAAGAGAAACCCAAAAGCAACATAATTAGGTGGACCAAGTCACGTAAAAGGCCCTAAATTTAATTATCTTTGTGTGGGCACTCTGTCTTCTCAATTGTTCTCTGTTATAGCCAAAGTGGATTTCTATTGTTTACATAGTGCCTATTTGTGTTTTGGCTTCTGCATCTGATTTCAAGTTCTCTCCGGAGAAAAGAATGTTTTTCCATTCGAATGGCAATGAAAATGATCAAAGTAACCAAGATTTTGAAATCTGAAGAGCTCTTTCTGTTCTCTTCCTCCGATACATTTTTCACTAGTCATCATGTGAGAATAAACATTTTAGAAATACTACTTAGATGTAATCTTTTTCTTGACACATAAGAAATTGTTAATTCTTGAAGCTGAATTTTATGACATGACAATATTTCAGTTGGTTGCAATACTGCTACCTATCTCAATGGATATGTACACAATTTGTAAAAAAGCTTCACTCAGTCCTCTTAGAGTTTTGCATCATAAAATGGGACAAACTGAGCAGTGTTATTGTTATATTTTTATATGAAACATCAATTTTTAGTAAAAATCTATAATGCTGAATAGGTGGTATTTTGAATGTAAACCATAATAGGCTTTGGAAAAATCAGAAAAGGTCAAACTCTCTGAGCTTAAGTGTATTTACTGATTTTATAAATGTGATTTAAAAAATACTGAAATCTCATTGTAATGCTGAAAGGAGAAACTTAAGACTTCTGTGAAATTAAAATGTAACTGATCTTCTGTAGATAAGTAAATTTTTTTAAATTAAAAGTAGACAAATTCTAATCTTCAAGTTAACTAACTGTAACTTCCAAATTGTTCATTTGTAGGTATCCACTTGGGACCATTTCTGAAGCTGAAGTCAGAGCACTCCCAGGGTAAGCTATCTGCACCTGCATGTATACATGTTAATTTAAGGAATAAAATATGTAGCAAAACTGTAAGTAATGGAATATTTAACATCTTTCTAGTTGTTGAGTACGTAGGAATACTGTGGTCTATAACAAGCGCTCAGTGGTATTGTTTCATTTGTAACGTTTTGTAATAGTTCTCAATTTTAAGAGATAAGTGAAAGACATGATGAATTGCGTGTGTCCTCGCTGCAAGCACCCATACAACGCACAAGGCAGTTAGCAACCAACATGATGGTAGTGCAGGGCTCAGTATCACTGAGTTATTAAGAGAGGACTCAATCCAGGGCAGGCTAGGATGATGTGGACATGCCATGAAATCATTAATAAGAATAATAACAAAAGCAATGCTACTTACTTAATTGTAATATAATTCAGGCACTGTACAAAGCACCTCACACATTTTATATCAGTTAATCTTCCTGCAAGTCTGTGTCATAAAATTTTTATTGTCATTATTTGTCACATCCTGAAGGGAGCCTGAGGTTTATCTCAGGTTATGTAGCAATAAGTGGCACACTTACTTAAGTCTGCCTAACACTCAAGTTTTGATTTTCTACAACTCTGTAAACTACCTGGGAAGGATAAGAATTCGGTGATATCGTGGAAAGACTTTGGATGGAGGAAAAGATGTGTAATTTCCACTAATAACAGCACAAAGGAATATAGACGTATCCTGAGGTAGGGGGATGAAGCATGTTTGAGCAAACGTCCTGGATTATGTGACTTGAGTGGATGGAGGTGTGCGGACTTCCTCTGTTGGTAACAGTGTGATTGTTCCAGCTTCTTAACTGGTCCTCCATCTGTAGTGCTGTCCCTACAAAATGCTGGGCTGTATTTCACACTTTCATAGTTCAGTAAAACGATCCACCATCTGATTGGGTAACCAGTTAGCAAAAACCAACAATGAAATACTGGAATTACCTAATTCTGCCAGTGCGAAATGATGGCCGGATCCTAATGTATTCAGTGGAAGGAAAGAGGAAGGCGTACATGCTATCGCTGGGAGACAAAGACAAATATGATCATCAATGACATATTAGGTAAAAGGAATAAGAGAGAAGCAAGAGCAGGAGGTTTGAAATTTCCCCTGTAATAAAAGAGAAAATTTTTAAAACTGATAGAAATGAGAATATAAATAGTTTTAAAGATGAATTTGGGTTCCCTGTTTTGGTCTTGAAGTATCAAAGGGACCCAGATCCATATATTCTACAGGACATAGGGAGTTGAAGAAAGAAAGAGGCAATGATTGAGCCTTACTGCATTAGTCTATTAAAGATTTTACAGGGGGAAATTTCTCTGAAGAAATGAATATAAAAATAGAAGAACATGTACCAGTATTTTAAGCATAACTTTCAGATGAATTTTTAAAATAAAATACAGCTATCTAAGCTTGAGGTTATATGTGAAATGAAACTTGAATAAATATCTATTTTTTTTGTTTGTTTGAGATTTGTTCATTTCATGGCAATATAATGTAGATTTATAAAAAGGAAAGTAGAATAAAGGATGATCATCAGACTTCCTTAATAATGCAAATTACCTAGAACTCAGCTCTTATAAACACTTATTTCAATTTGTTACTGACAGTGTTCCTTTTCTTTCTTTAATCTGATATTGCCCTCATTCTCATAATAATGCTCCTGGTAAAAAGAAATGTTAAAACCCTTATATTTTAAAATCTAAACACTCATTCATCCTTTGCCCCCATTAAATATGTAAATCAGATAATAAACAATATAAAGAAGGCCAGCACTTCTTGGGCTTCAACTTCATTTTGAGAGATATCTTTCCATGATACTGGGATTAATATTAAGAAATAAGCCCCACTTAGGGGCTAGGGATTTAGCTCAGTGGTTAGAGTACTTGCCTTGCAAGCACGAGGTCCTGAGTTCGATCCCCAGAACCAAAAAAAAAAAAAAAGAAATAAGCCCCACTTTTTCTTACCATTAGTAAAAAATTACTGTACATATACAACATAATTACAAATTTTTTCCAATGAATTCATTTTACTATACTTGTGGATTTCATTTGTGTAATATTTAATCAGCACCCATTAGAGGCTAAATTCCGAGCTAACCATTAAGAAAACTAGATACATTTCCCTTTTCGAGATGTGTACATAGTAGTACAAAAAAAAGCAGCTAAGTAAACAAATTACTACAGCATGATGTATGCCCCTGCTATGGAAGCCCAAAGGATGTTTTACTCATTCTGATTGAGTAGATAGATCAAGCCTTCTAAATATCACCAAGAATCTATGGATCTTTAGTTCATGAACCTCTAAAAGAAGACATAATTTCTGACTTTTGTTCTGCATTTTTCTAGAAGAGACACTTCATATGGTACAAAGTCAGGATTTAAAATGTGAAATGTACTGCTGTGGTCTGCTACTTATTTTTCTTAAACATCAGAACCATCAAGAGTGGTACTTGTTAAATGTATTAAGAAGTTGAGTGGAAAAGCTATCATTTTGTTGGCAGCTTTTCTTACGATAATGAAATCTTTGTTGTACAGGCAATAAAATGAATCACTTCAATTTTTGAAAATAGATCAAGATAGGTTTAAAAATTATACTAAGGGTTCCCTTTCTGGCAGGTTATAAATGGAAAACTCTAAAAACACAATTATAAAAAGTGCTATTTGAATGCTTTGCTAAGCTGACAAGAAAAGAAAGCAAAGAATTCAGAGGAAATAAAAATGAAATGAAATCTGGAGCCCTTGATGGGAAGAAAATGCAAAGTTGGGAATATCAGATAAAGCTGAGGCCACCACACTAAGCTGAACCTGATAGGAAAGTGCCTTAGAGACCAAGATCCAAAGACGCACCACTCCCAGGGTCGAGGTTGGTGTCTTCAAGAAACAAAGCTGCCATTGAAATGACACATCACGGAAATCTACTTACTTAGATCTTAGCATTGATGAGAGGTGCACAAATCTGCTGCTAGGATTCAGAAATGTAAGTTAGCCTTCATTTAACTTTGGTAGTAGAATTCACCTGTGTGGTCCTATTATAGGCAGCAAAGTTAGATAGAAATTAGTATATAGTCAGAGAGGGACTGAGCTCTCAAGGAAGTCAGGACAAAAATGAAGACATCACAATTGTGGCTGCAGGCGGGTCTGAAGAAGGCCAGGCCTTAAGATAAAGATGCATTGGCCAGGCCTACGTGCCTCCCTAAGGGATAAACAGTCCCTTGGAATTATACTGTAATTAGCACCACGTGGTCCAGGAAGCCCAGCCAGACTTCAGTCACTCAGGTGGGTAGCTGACCAGAGCGTCCAGACTCATCCCTTCCCCAAAATGCCTTTGTTCTTGCCTTGTAACCTTGCTACACGACTTGTTTCCCTACTGGAGCAATATTAGCCAAGTGGCTATTCTTGTAATCCTTTGATGGATTGCAGTTTGACCCACGTTGCACCCACACTCTGGCTTTGCTGTATAAATTACTCCAATAAAACTCTTCTAACTTCTCCCTTTGGTTTGCAACTTCATTCCTCGATGTTGTAGGACCATGAACTTGGCACATTTGACATCTAACAGGTTAAGAATTATTTTTCTCTCCTACCAGTCCAACAAACTTCGTCCAATAATTTAGGTTGATCCCAGGTTCACAGTCATTGGGAGGAAATAAAATAAATCTTTTGCAGTATGAACCTGAATTTAAAGTGTTGCAAAGATACAGTTCTAAAGAAATGAGATAATAGTTAAAAATTATGATGTATAAGGAAAAAATAGGAGAGAAAAAGCCAACAAAAACATGATAGAAATATAGGCGTATAAAGATTTCAGCTATTGAAATTACCAGATGCAGGAAAAAAAATGTGTGTTCAATATTGAATTGATTTTCTATTTCTGTATAATAAATGATCACAGAGGTGTTGTCTTAAATATAGGAAGTATCTAAATCAAACAAGGATTGGGCAAAGATTAAGTATTTTAACAGTTCTGTAGCTCAGAGGCTGAGTATAACATCACCAGATTAAGATAAATGTGTTTGTGGAGACTCAGGGAAGAACTGGGTTTTTGCTCATTCTGATTGTTGGCAGAATTCAGGTCCTAATATTGTGTAGGATTTAGTGCCTTGTTTTCTTACTCCTCTAAATTGAAGATTGCTCTCAACTTCTAAAGCCTCGTGGATGTCTTGGCCTTGTGGGTGCTTCTTCATCTTCTAAACTAGCAGATAGCTTTCGTCTTTTTTATACCACATCTCTCTCATCTTTTCAGTCCATGCTGGCAGTGTTTCTGCTGATGTAACAATTTCGAGAACTCTGCGGGCTCTCATAATGTATGTCAGAAAGAATGATTTTATTAGACAAGAGGTATGTCCATCGATCTTTCCCAGATAACCTCCTTTGCATTTTTCAGTTCTGCTGAAATGGTTGAAAGGATCTATGAGGCAGTCACTCAAGGTGAGATTTCACTGAATACTGTTAGTAGAAATATAAACATTGGAAACTGTCTAATCTTTAGAACTAGAAGTCTAAGGAAAATGAATCATGAAAAAAGAAAATTACATCAACAAACACCAGAATTAAACTGAAGGACCCCAACAACAGAAAGAACTGTGAGTGGCTAGAGAGACATGGGCGGGCACTGCTAAAGGAAAGGCAGCTAGACTGATAGATGACTTCTAAATAGCAGCAAGGAAGCCAGAAAATACCGATGTGTGGGACTCTTTCTAGAGGATTCCATCACTCTGTGAATGCCTTCTGTCCCAGACTCATTTCCATCTTTTAGTTGCATGTTACCGTGAAGGCCTTATTAGTAAATTTTCTCTGATGCTTTCTGCTTAAATCAAACTTAACATTTGTAGCTGATAAATATGAATGCAAACAAATGTGTAATGAATGATCTATCTGTTGGATAAATATTACTGATTCTATACTAGGTTTTGTTGGGCCATTTGGACTATATAAAAAATCAATCTCTCCCCATGAACTTTTCTTTTTATATCAATCTTACATGAATTAGAAAATACAGGTATAAAATTGTACCTTTCTTCTTATGAATAAAATAAACTCCAATTTGCTTATTACTTCAAAAGATTTATGTCTTTATAAATTTACCTTTTACTTTATATGATTTTTCAACAATTCCATGAACTACCCTACATACTGTAATTTACTCAGGACTTAGTGGCTATTATCAGTTAAGAGTAATTTCTTTCTTTTTTTTTTTTTTTCTCAGTGCTTGGAACAGTTGTGCCCAGGGCCTTGAGCATGGTAGGCAAGCACTCTGTCACTGAGCTGCATCCCCAGCCCAATCGACAGTAACGTTTTAGCAACAAATGTGTGCACACTACAGTGCTCAGCTCTTTTGCAAACACTGAGATAAGCATTCCAGCCCTACTGTATCTTGCAATGTCATTCAGTGACTGTTCATTATATTATATTTTTGTATTTGTTACATAATTGAATTATTTTGATTTTTTAATAACTTGAGATTTTTTTCAATTACATTCGAATGAATTATAGAATAGATATTAAAAGCCATTGCTCTACTTCTCTGAGTGTAACTAATATAAGAATATCTTGGGACTTTTCATTGCATTTCATCAAAACAATGATGCCTCGTTAAGTAAAAGGAAAGCCAAGAAGGCACAGGGGATTTAGTGGCTGAGATTTCTGAACAATATAATAAAATGTGAGATTTTCATAAAACATATAACAACTTTATTTTCTTCCAGAATTGCATGATGATATTTATATGGATTTTTAAATTTTTTTAACTATTAATCAGTGATAATTTATTGAATTTTGCTTGATATATAATTTTCTCTGGAAATCATGTAAAGTTTTGGGCTTTTTTTATGTAGAGGATAGACTATTAGTGTCAAACAGAATTGATTTGAACACTGGCTTTGCAAATGACTTTGGCTCCTTAGGCAAGGTATATGTTTTTTCTGCATCATCATCTCACTACTTAAAAAAAAAAATCCATCTGGACCAAATGGCAGTCTCTATTTATTAATTTCCATTTTAAAATTTGATGTAATTTTAAACTTGGCACGCCGTATTAGCAGAAAGCCCATCCCACCTCTTCAGGTCCTCTTGGTCCTCACTCGCATTGCCCAAGAGTCCTAGAGAATCACTCGTGTGATCTGCCCTGCTTCTAAATGCCAAGCGAAGAGAAAACCAAGAAGTCTATCAATTATTTCTCTCTCTACCTAGAGAGCTTCTGTGGTAGACTGACTTCCCACCACATTCCAGTTGTTGACTGTCACTAGTGCAGGGATATCCTGCCTCAGACTGATCCTGAAACACTTTCTGGCTTTGTGATTATGGTTCCATTTGTCATCTTCAGGAAGCTCAGTCTGATATTCTTCTTAGTGTCTACCGTAATGCACTGGCTGGGACAGGGAAGGCTAAGAGCTCGGACCCTGAATTCCTTGCCTCTTAGTGGCCTCCGTGAGGCTCCTGATAGCTTTTCCTGCCAACGACCTCAATCAGGAGTAGAAATACTTTAAGGAGTTTCCAATAGAATTAAATCAAAAAGAATCCTCCTCCAAATGCAAATACTTCTTGGAAAATTTAATGCCTCAGGGACCCAGTCTTGGGGAAACTTGGTGAGCCATAATTAGCAGGTCTTGAAAGTGTCTATTATTATCTTCCCCAAGGAAATAGGTAGTTACTAGAAGTTCTTTCTCATAACATGCTAAGTTCACTAAAGATACTTTTCATCTTTTTGGATTCTGCTTAATCAGACACTTCACACATTTTGCTATTCTGAGGATAAAAGAGATGACATATATGAAGTGCCTGTCAGTGCCTACTGCAGAGCAGACACCATACATTAATTTCTTTTCTTGTCCTGTAGTCTTAGTATTTTAGTTTAAACCTTCACTGTTACTGTTCCTTTTCACATATATGTATATGTATCCCAAATGAGCTTATAAAATCTGTAAGAGGAGAGTTATAGCTCAATATCTTTCAAGCCTCAGATTATTTAGCATATCTTGGAGATAAATATTAATTGCTATATAATTATTGCCTGAGTGATTATTTCTTACTTGATTTTCCCATGTGTTGATGATATAATCTGCTATCATACTAATGTTATCATTCTGAGCAGAACCTTGGCAAGAAAGGGAGATGAGATTGTAATCCAACTATTTGCATTTTGATTACTCAATCACCTATCAGTCAGTAAGACTTAAGTTGCTTAGAAATTTTTTTGAGCATTTGGAATAGTGGCTTCTCTTCTTTCTCAGGTTGTGAGGCAAGAATACACTGTTAGGATAATAGTGCAGTGAAAAGAATTTAAAGAAACTGAATTCTAAATCCCCATTTGTGCTTGTAAGAGCAAAGGCGAGTCATTTAATGATCTTCATGTGGCAAAAATGAGATGATAATGAAAATATATAAGGATTAGAGAAAATATGGATAATTTCCTAAGATAGAAAAATCTTTACTTTAAAGATATATGCCCTCATTTGGAGAAAGTTGGATAATAAGAAAAATAACTCATAATTTCACATCTCGTTAACATGCTTTGTTAATATTTGAAATACTTTGGGCCATATATACATCAATTTAAGTATTATTTTTCTACTTCATCTTATGTTGAACTTTGAACCTTTACATATCATAAATTCTTCCAAAAAATTAATTTAAAGATATACTTTATTTGGCCATTTCTCATAGTTGTTTTATGAATTTTTTTTTCTCAACTTCGAAATAATTTGTTACCATCATTGTAGTGGTTCCATAGTGCTATGTATTTCCCTAGAAATATGCTATAACTGTATACAGTTCTTACTTTCTGGATTTATTCACTTGTTATTTGCTAACTTAACATGCCTTCTTCCATCTGTCTTGAAACTCCCCACAGATCCATGACCTGTGTAAATTTAGTGCTGTGCCAAAGTTCATGTTTTTTAGTGCCCAGGGCTAATGTTGCTAGCACGTACAGTACTTCATCTGTTTTGGGGGGTGGGGGGAGTCTTGTAGCTGCATGTCCTTCTATAGTCAGCTTTTCTGTCCTTTTCATGGTCCACATTACGTCTTCTATGGCTGGGATGTCGCTCAGTGGTAGGGCCTTTGCCTCGTGTGTGTAAGGTCCTGGGTGTGATTCCAAGCCTAGCAACTAGCAACAGCAATAATAAAATCTCTTTTTAGCATAATGTTATAATAAATGAATAGATTTTCTAATTTCAAAATATCCTTTAACCCAAGAAGCATTCTCTTAATTGATTTTGAATCTTAATTTACTAGGATTTTGTTACTTAGGACCCATGATCACATCTGCATTTCTTTTTGTGCTTCATTAGATTTGGTAACAGAGCTCTAGTTCCAGGTTGAGACAGTTAAAAGGGTGACCTGAGTCGTATTCTGAAGTGCAAAGAGAATATGGAAAATCAAATGAATTCCCTTCTGTAACTCTGAAGCTAATACTTTGGATGGCAGAATCAGTATTCATGCTTACTGTACAAGTGTCATCATGAACCAACAAGATAAAATATTTCAGGCATAAATATAAAATTTTTGTTTCACAGTAGAAAATATAGTTATACAAATATGGGGTAAGGAGGGTGAGGAGGATCTGACTTGATGCCAAATCCTTTGAATTAAATAGTTGTGCATGTAGGAAGATCACAAGTGTCCTGTGTGTCCCCAAAGTGTACCAAATACTGCTGAGACTAGTGTAGGATCACATGACATTCATAAAACAGAAAAAGACTGTCACTTTCTGCGCCGTGTTTCTGAGATTCCTTCCGGCTGCGAAGCCTAGTGCAGAATGATTTGTGCCTTGTGGACACACAGTTAGTTTATCTGGTCTGTGAGGTCCAAGAGATACCTACTGCTGCCTCTATGTGGAACCAGATGAAGTTCTGGAGCCAGCGGAATCTTGCCCAAAGCTCCTTGACGTGGGCCATCTTCTGTTTAGGAAGTCACCATGCCCAGGTAACCCAAGTGAACTGTTACCACCACCTCTGTGATACTGTCACTTTATTCCACCAGGAGAGCTCTTAGGAGACCCGAACCCTGTTTTAGAGCTTCCAGCTATAATCTGTAGACTACATAAATGAATGGGAACAAGCAATGTCACTAACTCTCAAAGGAACCTCGACTGAGCTCTGCGCTCTTCCCTACTCCGTGGCTCTTTGCTTTCTCACCACTGCCCTGTCCTCGAGGCCTAGCAGCCCTGGAAGTAACTGGGATTCTGCGGCTTAGCAAGCTACAGGCCAGAAGAGTTCAAACTCCCCTTGTTCAGAATCACCGCAGACCCCAGTGGAGGGCTTTTTTATATACCTGTTCCACCCTACCAGAGACCACCAGAGGAAGAGGAACCCTGGGAGTCTCTTATGGCACCATAACTTCTTTCTAACTTGATTTCTGAATGCCTCTTTTAAATTCTTTCCATGATAAAAGACTACAGGAAACCAGTTCTGCCTGTTTCCTAACAATGACTTTAACCCAAATGTCAGGGAGTCCCTTTTGGAACAATTAAGCTGTGGGGTTTTCTTCTCAGTCAGTCAAGAATTTTCTCCATGAAATTAGAATCTCCAATGGATTTTAGCCACAGTTTACAAAAGAGAGGCTTCCTAGCAATCTGTGGCTGAAGTTAGGAACAAGCAATTTTCTCAAACTTCTTATTTCATGTTGTTACAGGGATTTTTACTACTCACTGCAGTTAGAGCTAACTATTTTCTGTCCATTTTAAAATTTTTTATTTTCTCCTACACATTGATGCATGTGTATGTAGTTTGTCAGATGGTTCTTTTTAACTTTTTAACAAATGAAAACATATTCACTTTTAAATAGTGTCAGTGACCCTTAATTTTGCTTGGCCCTTGTCATTCTGTAGTTTTCGCAGATAGTGTATTACCTTGTTCCCAGCAGTAAGTAAAGGCAGAGTAATTACTCACTGAAATTGCCCTTCAATATTTCCCAGTCTCTAATATGGTCTAAAATTGCTGCTTTTGAATTTACTAATGTTCTTTGTAACAAAAGCTGGGCCATTTTCTTTAGTAAAGCAGTTAAAATACATATAGATACCGACTTATATTTTCTTTTTTGACACAAGGATATTGATTCAGTCATCAGACTAGCTCAGGAGTAAATTTGTATAGAAATTAGAAATACAAGTGCAATATTCTTTGAATATTACAATCATACACATGTATTCCATTACTTTAAAGTCTATAACATTCATTTACATGAATAATTATTTTTAACCTTCACATAAAGCCTGTGAAGTAGGTATCTGTGTTAGGTTCACAGAGATAATAAATGATAGAAAGTACATTATAATCTAGTGGCTACTCTGCTAGCATCACTGGCTGGTGTGGGTCCTTGCTTTAGTGATGATGGAAATTATAATTAAAGCAAGAGTATGAATTTGCAGAAAAAAGTTTTAATTAGAAAGTGAAAGAAAATAGGGAAAGGATTCCAACTGGAGTAGCTGGCACATTCTGATAAAGAGGATTAGATCGGTCTGTTTGCAAAACAACAGATACCGGTTTTATGGGGTATTGGGGTGGGCTGGGGTCCCTTCTATCACAATCTCGGTCATGGTTTCATGGTTTCAGAGGCGCACTCATGACTTGAGGAGCAACTCGGTTCCCTGCAGACTATTGGTGCTTGGCGTGATCTCAGTCCTGTGAGACTCTGCTGGAGTCCAGTGGAGACTTCTGGGCATATCTGAGTGCCCCTGTAAATCTCTTCTCCTCGTGTCCTCCATCTTGAAGGGCGATGAGATAGGTTAGGTAAATTTAGGGCAAATAAATCTTGCTTTGCTAACTTTTAGACAGACACTCCCTAAATGGCCAAACTATATGCACAGCTCAGAAGAATTTAACTCAGTTTTACAAAATGAAGCTCAGACTTTCTTCTACTTTCAGTTACCTACTGGGCATCTAACAGGCTCAAGTGGAAAGTTATAGTTTTTAGTAAAAAACCAAAAACAAACAAAAAACACTTTTAAATCCCCATCTCTCTTAGAAGAAAACACAAATCATGCTTTTAATGATGCTCAGGTTAAGGACTCAGGAGTTTGTCCTCAGGCCCTATAGTGGTCTCTGACTGTGTCATTTAGATATGCAAAAATCATTGCTGCAATGCACTCCTTGTCAGAAAATAAGTCGCTTCCTTTTTCTTCGTACTGGAAGTGGATGGATGACCATGTGATATCGTGATGGTTGATCTTTAAAAGAGAGGTCTGTGTTGAAGTGAACTAAAGGCTCCAATTCCTGAAGACGCAAACTAACCAAGATATTCCAGGCTTTTTGCTGTACGCTCAGCACTGTTTGGAGTTTTATGAGCAGTGAAAAAGAACATAAACATAACCCATATGAAGAGAAGAAATCAACCTGAAAAATTTTTAACCTTTAAGCTCAGGAACATTTAGAGGCAAACTACTATGTTTAAAGAGGGAGGAGCTGTTCACCCCTAAAAGGCGAACTAAATCACCACTCTGTTAACTCACCTTCAAAGCTGTACTTTCTGCTTCCGCTGAAACTCTGGAGAAACCTGTGAGGGACAAGCCAAGGTTACCGAGTCACTCTGACTCATTGTTCCTAGTGGTCCAGGGTCAACTTCACTTATTATAGTACTAAACTGGGCCTGACCAGAAATGTGTCTCCCATCCTTCCTTCCTGACCATGATCTAAGACCATAAACTGAGCCTGCTCAGAAATGTGCACCTGAAATTGAGCCTGCACAGGAAAGTACCCGCCTCTAGGTACGATCTCTTCTATGAGCATTTAGGCTCCCTAATACAGTATCCACACTCTTTGTGAGGGGAAGGCATGGCTTTGCAAACACTCCAGTGCTCTCCTTCCTTGGTGCAAGTAATCAATCTTTTTCCGTTCTTTTATCTCTTAGTTAATATGTGTTTTGGCTTTGCACTCATCGAGATATGAACCCATTGTGGTCAATTACAGAATTCCCGGGAAAAAATTGTGTCAGGGTGAGTTACTGATCACAGGAACTCAGAGACGGGAGAGGAAAATAGGGCCAGTTGTCTTCAGAGGATGATTCCTAGAGGAAATAACACATGGATTGAGCTTTGGGGAGAAATGGAACAGAGCGAGGCTCAGATATCCGCTCCTTCATTCACTGTTAAATTTTCTTAGGAATGTGACTTAAACTATTTAGTTATGCCTGTAAGGGGTAAAATGAAGACAATGTTTAATCACTTTGAGATTTGTGATGATTAAAAAACATATTGTACAGAAAATACCTAAAATACTTGGTAGCAAAAAAAAATTTTTCATACTGTTCCCTATTTATTCACTTACATTTCTTTTTCTTCTCCTTGAGAGAGTTCAAGTCCAGTGTGTAAAAGAAAGAAATTAATATGTAAAAGAAAGAAAGCATTTAAAAGAAGGTCAAGAAGGAGAACATTACAAACCAAAGCACTAAAACAATAGTACAGACAGCACTGAAGACACAGAATTATCTGTGGAGTCGTGGGAACAATTCTTAATTTCCAAAGATTTTTTTTTAACCTCTGTGTTACTTTCTATGTTGACTTAGAAATTATTTGTTTTATTGTGTATTTTTAACTTAATTTATTATATTATATATATATTTATTTTTCGTGCTAGGGATCGAACTTAGGGCCTTGCACTTGCTAGGCCAGTCCTCTACCACTTGAGCTAAATCCCCAACCCCTAATTGTTTTTTAAGTCGTAGTCTGTTTTCATCCTCCCTAATCCTTGACAAATTTCCTCATGTATAGTTATTAAAGGAAATGTTATTCATTTGTGTGTTTATTAAGTAAATATTTGAACAGCACTAGCTGTGTCAATAAAATCAGGCCATATAGATATATGCCACCATTGGGGCACATTGAATTTAGACATCAACATTTGAAATTCACAAAAAATTATGACTCATATGATAGGAAAGAATGACTTACCTTTCTCTGCCACTCTACATGGCACTTCACTATATCATTTTTCACAAAGAAGTCAAACTGTATCATTCCTTATTGCTTCCTGATTGTAGCTTCCCCTTCCTGGAATAATCCCCCTGTCAGATACCTGGAAAATATCTACTCTTATTCTATCACTCAGCTGAATGGGAGCTCTCCTCACCTTCTTTCTCCTTCAGGGAGATTACAGTTGTCTATTCTTTCTGTTTCCTCTGAATTTGGTACTGATTTTTATTATAGAACCTGTAATATGTTACTGCATCCAGTTGTTGAAATTCTTTCCTGTTACATTAGAAATTTAAATACTCAGGGGGATGGTGAGGAGAAATATTGTGTGAGTAAATTTGGATCATTCTGTTAAACATATCTAATACATATTACACAATTCACAATTTTACTAAAATGTGCATAAAACCAGAAAATCAGGATTTCAATAAAATAAGAAATTTAGTTTATTATCTTCGTGGTTGTACAATGAGGAAATCAAGTGAGATAAACATGCTTTTTGAACAACACTTTCAGTGAATATTTTTTAGTTATGCCTGTAAGAGACAGCAACATTATTTTTGTATTGCTGAAGTGCTTCAAGAGTAATGCTCTGGTGACAGCACAAACAAAATACAAAGACCAGTTTGTTTTTATATCTAAATAGGGGATTGTTGGTGAAGAGTTGTGCCAGCCAGTGCAGAGTGGAATAGTGTTTTATTCCTCTCAAGATAGATAGATTGCTGAATTGCCTGAGTTCCTGCTGCTTTATAGCCTGCCCCTTGAATTTGAAAATGAATAACTGTCCTTTCTTCTCTTGAATAGCTGGTGAGAAAGTATATAATTTAAATGAAACTGAACTAATAATGTTTGCATAATATTTTTAATGTACTCACCTGATATTTTACCCAAATGATATATTGCCAAAAAATATTAAATGCCGTATCTCTTAAATATGGTGGGATTTTTTTTTTTTTTTTTTTTTTTTTTGTGGTGCCGGGGATCGAACTCAGGGCCTTGTGCTTGCAAGGCAAGCACTCTAATCACTGAGCTAAATTCCCAGCCCCTGGGATTTTTTTTTTTAGTAAATTTTATCCCTATTAAAATGGAATGATCAACCTGCTAATGTGCTATTCCTGTAAAACGGTCCTTCAAATGAAGACAAATTTTACATCATTGGTGACAAAGACCAATGTCTTCTGTTATTTCAAACGTTGCCAATCGCTTCTCAGCCTTTTGGCTAAGATCAAGTGTATTTCAAACGTTGCCGAGAGATAGTTTTAAAAAGTTAACAGACATCTCTTGAATGTTGAAAAGTCTCTTGTAGAGAATAAAAAGAAAAAGTACAGTGGCCACAATCAAAGAGCTCTTCACTAGGGAGAAAAATTATTTCAGATACAAGGATACCACACAGATGTGGGAAAGTTACAATGACTTTGAGAACAATGAAGGGAAACATGTCTAGTAATATTTCCCACTGGGGAGAGGTGATTGCAGTAATCTTCTCAAAACGATGTAAGTTGGAAACTGAGTCTTCAAGTTGATGAAGGAGGAAGTAGCAGAGGATTTGAGCTGGATCATGGAGGTCCTTGAATACCAAGAGGGAATTCATTTTTGTTTTGTAGATATGTAGGAGGTGTGATGGTTAGTTTTATGTGTCTACCTGGCTAGGTTATAACACACAACTGTTTGGTCAAACAGTAATTCGGGTGTTGCTGTGAAGGTGCTTTGTAGACATGGTTAGCATGGTTAGCATGGTTGGTTGATGTTAGGTAAGGCACGTTACCCTCCATAATATAAGCATTAAATACGGCATATTACCCTCACCTGATCACTTACAAGGTAAAATCTCAAGATTCCCAAAGGAGAAAAACTGTTTCAGGATTTCAGCTCCTGGCAAGGTTCCCTTTTCCTGCCTGCCTTAGGGATTTCTTACTTGCCAACCCAACACCCACATCCTGTGAGCCAATTCCTTAAAATAAATGTCTTCAAGTATAATGTAGTAGATTTATTTAAGATAGGTGCAGTGGTGTGTACCCGAAGTTCCACATATTGGGAGGATGAGACGGCAGGATGACTTGAGCCCAGGAATTCAAAACAGATCTGGGTAACTTAGTCAGTGAAACCCACATCTAAAAAAGTTACATGCACCCACCCACATACACACACACACACACACACACACACACACACACGTGTATTTTAACAGAATCTACACATTTAACAGAACCTCCTATTCAGAGTACATATGTATATATGTAGAATACATGCAATGTACATATATATTCTCTATGTATACACATATATTCTAATATCTATATTATAAATAACTTGTGTGTGTTCTGAATATATAGATATGTTGATATACTGCTTCTTCTATTCTCAGAACTCTGAGTAAATCAGAAATTATTACAAATTTTAAGCAAAACCATTTTTATTGTCTTTCTGGCAGAAGTTCAATCCTGTTGTAATACTAAGCTTTTGTTAAACATCAGTTTATGTTACGTACTATACAACAAATAGAAGAATAACACATAGTGTCAGGTTTTAGGGATTTTCCGTAACACTGGCTAACAGCTTTTAACACTCTGTGTAGCAGGCAATATGCAGAGTTTTTCAAATGCTTTCATATAACCAATTAATGCAAAAGTCTCATATGGTAGCTTTTATAAATATAGTTACTATTATATTTCTAATTTGACAGAGAAATAAACTAAATGCACAGTTAGCAGATCTCACACTCATGACCAAACTTAGGCTATAGCACATGAGACATATATTTTTACATTGGAATGCACATCTTCTCCTAATGAAAAACAATTCGACCGTGATCAGTAATCCATGAGCAGAATAAAATTATGCTTTTAAATATCATAAAGGAGCAGAATATCTTTTTGGAGAAAAGGACTTATCAGCAGAGATAGCTTAGTGAATTGTAGACAGAGTAAGAATAGAGAAATAGTTTAGATTATGATTAACAGCTCTGAATTAAAGCAATCATAGTGTTTTTGAAACCTCAAACAGCTTCTCTCAGACTTTAACAAATTCGCCCACACTACTTAAAATAGTGTTTTTCAAAAGGTGCTTCTATGACTGGCATCATCAGCTACTGAAATTACCTGAGAACTTGGTAGAAAAGTAAATTTGAGAGCTTTTCCTAGACCTTAAATATCAGAATCTCTAGGGCCGAAGCCAGGGAATCTGTGTTTGGAACAGACTCTCCAAGTAATTTATACTCACATTAAAGTTCAAAGAGTTCTGTACTGGAACAATAAGGGCTAGCAAAGAAGAGTCCCATGATCCTGAGGTGAGTTTCTCCAGAGAAAGCAGAACAAAGACTTCAAGCTGGAATTAACTAGAATTAATAATGGTTGATGAATGTTCTGTCTTAGGCTGAGAGGCAAGGTGGGAATCTGGGACAAAAATAATTTCAGGAGGGAAAGAATTTAAGTAGGGTCAGGAGAAAATGAAGTCCTCTCACTGAAGGGAAGATGTGTTTGGACATAAAGTCAGAACAGGTTATACAGCACAGACCAAAGAGATCAAGGTGATGTGATTCAAGGATCAGAGGAGAATTAGAGTAACCTTGCCAAGGCAAGAAAGCAAAACTCCTGAGGGGGAAAAAACAGCTATTTTGGAGAGAAACTAAAGAAGTTCGAATCCATAGCTAAAGTTGAATGCAAACTATTTATTTGGAAGCAGGCAGCCCATATCTATTAGGCCTCAGTTGCCAGTTTTCCTTCATAAAGAATCAGATTCTATTCATAGCTAATAAATTTATATCTTGTGCCATAAAGTCATTATTCAGCAAATCCAGGAAATATTTTTGGCAGCCTCTGTGTGCCCCATACAGTGATGAATACCAGAGATACATAGATAAGTGAGATAAATATGATCCCTGCCATCAGGACAGTCAGACATTAAATGAACCTTTGTACTAGTATTTCATGAAAATTGTCATAAATTCTGCCCTGAAGAAGTAGAGGTATTGTGAGAATTAATCACTAAACACCTAACCCAGCCTTTAAGGAAGAAGGGGAGGAGAATTCTCAGGGAAGTTTCCCAGAAGAAATAAATTTTCAGCAAAGACCTCAATGATGATACAAAGTCAAGTAAGAAACAAGTTAGGGGAAAGAATTCTAGACCAAAAGACAAGCCTGTGAAAGTAAGGTGCACATTAGGATGGAACGAGCGGATGGCTAATGTAGTGAATGTAGAATGGAGTGAAAAAGGGACAAATAATACAAGGTGAGACTAGCGATTATACTACAGCTGCACGGTCTGTTGAGACACGTAATAGTAACATAAAGACGTTATGCAACAGGAAAACCTTGGAAACTGTAAAGGCAGTAAATAATGAGGACACCAACATTAAAGTACTCTTCTAGACACTATGGTAGAGTTGGGCCTGGATTATATAAGGAAATCTTTTAAATAGTCATTGTAATAATTAAGGCAAGGGATGGACTAGGTTAATGATAGTAGAACAGAAAGATTACAATAAATTTGGTTGATTGACTGATATAGATAGACAGACAGACAGAGAGATGGACAGAAGGACATGCAGCCAGCCAGCCAGGAACAATGGACTAGTGGCCATGGGGGAAGAAGAAAATATAAAGTATGAAAACTAGAGAACAAGTGAATGGAGTGGAGAGTGGCACCATTAACTAGATTAAGGAAGACTAGAGGAAGACCAGATTTTGGAGGAAAGGCAAGAAGAGTTCAGTTGCCTGAGTTGAGATGCTTGTTGGTTTTCCAAGTGTAAACAAAATGTAAGTGGATTGATGTGTTTGGGTGCCTGGAGCTCTGAACAGACATTTTGGCTGGGAATGTAAATACAAACAGGTCAAATCATTAGAGTGGGTGAAGGTACCTGGAATGAAATGAGAAGATATTTCTTACCCTTCAGCCTTTAGAAGGATGACAAGGGAAATGTTTCACTGGCAAAAGATGTAAAACAAATGGAGAGAGAAGCAAGAGGTAGAGGAGGAGTGGCTCATCATGGAGAGCAGGTGAAGAGGCTCTCTGGGGAGGGGAGCTGGTGCCTATGACAGCACCCCAGCAGGGTCAGGTGGAAGGAAGGAGCTGGGCAGACAGTTCGCTAGCCTGGATTTTCCTGTGTTGATTGTACTTTCTTCGTTGACCTAAACGGTTTGTGCCCACATCCGCTTTTCTTCTAATTTGAAACCTGATTGTCAATCGTACCATCTTTTCTCATTCATGCTCCACATAGAATTTCCATTCTTTCCATTTGAAAGAAGCGCAACTTTAAAACGCTGAAATGAAACTTTAATATGTAATTCCATATGTAGTCTAACTAATCACTATTTTTCAGATCAACAAAAGCAGCAGTAATTCAGTGCCCACAGACCTGTCCCCAGAGTGATGTCAGAGGATGTCCTTTAGGGGAATGATAGCCGAGGGTATTTCCCAGAGCAGTGGAGGTCCATGGTGTCCAAACCGCCTGTAGGACAAAACTGTAAGCAGTATGAGCATTAATCTAAGTCTCAATTTATTTTCTAACTTTATATGTACATAGAAATGTATGTCAGTCAATGAAATGAATGTATAAGCCTCTTAGTTTGTTGCAGCATTTCCACAAGAGAAAGGTTTTTGGAAACACGCTTGATAAATCCTGACAAGCACTTAACACAATACCTGGCACAAATTAAACTCAGTATCTGTAACCTATTATCATTCAATGATGCATATGTGATAAAATCTTTTGCCCACAGTCTATTACTATATATTTGCGCACATAATTGATATCTGTATCCATAAAGTCTATTACTGAGTTATTTAATAATGTAATCGTAATAAAATCTCATATTTCTTAGAATTTATACTGTCTACCTTTAAGTGGAGATCAGGGGTATAAGGTAAGGTCATATAATGTTCAACACCAAAATTAAATTACTTTAAATCTCTGAGTAGAAGAATTTTTTTTTCCTTTTAGCACTTTTAAATAAAAATAAGCACTTTAATAAGATGCTTACTTTTTTTTTTTGTGGAAAGTCAGCTTGTGTTTCTGCACATGTCTCTTCTAGTGGGAGATAATATTTTCTGAATCATTATGACCTAACAAGAGAAAAGGACCTAGCAAATCTACCTGAGTTCATCAACCAATCAATAATTAAGCATTTATTGTAAACATGATTCATATAAGCTCTGTACTAGGTGTGTGTTTTGGAGAATCATCAAGCATGGTGCCAGCTTGCAGGGAGTTTATTTAGCAATAGTAACCAACAACTACTTTTAACTCTTATCTTGTGGCACTATGCTATGGAAGTTTCTTTATATTCTTTCATTTAATCAATCCTCAAAATGTTTCTATAACATAGGTGTTATTGGTAGCTGTGTTTTCATTTGACAAATAGATATAATACAGTTCAAGGAGCTTAAGTAATTTGGTTCTGGACAAACAGTAAATGTAAACTGAGGTATTGAACCCTGGTTTATAAGAAACAAAAGTTCATGCTACCCATCATTGGCTATGCTACCTCTGTCCCCTTACAACTAACTGGAAAGGTAAGGAATATAAACTTAAAATAAATAGAGTGAGCAGGAAAACAATATTCTTTAGTTTCCCTTTTTTGAAAAGCTCTCTATTTTTTGGCTGTATTTGTGAAATTATTAGATTTTTCAGGAATTAACAGGCTTCCTAACCAAGGAGGTTTCCTTGATTTTGATGGAGGAGGAAAGTGACAGCTTGATCACGGAGAGGACAGAAATGGATCACTCCCTGGAAACCACACATAAGGCAAGGCTCCACCATTGAGGGTTTTTCCACCTATCTGACCGTCATCTCTGCACCAGATTGAACACGTCAGCCTTGACAACAAGAAAAACAGGAGCCAGCTGAAAAATTCTTAGAGCCTTGAAGAGAATCTCCCCGGAGAAAGCAAAGTGAAGACAACAGTGAAACTTATTAGAATTAATAAGAACTAACCAGTGTCTGCCTCAGGCTGAGCAGAAATGAGAATCCGGAGCAGCAGAGAATTCAAGTGGGTCAGGACACAGATAGGGTGGTGGACATAAACCTTTCCCACTTAAGAATAAATGAGTTTAGACACCAAGTTGGGGCAGATTGTGGGTAATGGTGGGCTAAAACAGAATGTGTTTTTTCTCAGAACTGGGGATTGAACCCAGGGTCTTTGTACTGAGCCTTTTTCGTTCTTTATTTTGCAACAGGGTTTCACTAAGTCTCTAAATTGCTCAGGCTGGGCTGGAAATTGCCACTGGAGTCTGAGCCTCCCAGAGTGCTGGGATTAGAGGTATGTGCCACCACATTCAGTTTAGAAGGTTTTTTAAAGGCACATTTGACAATTCAGGATGGCAAAATCCTGGGATGGAGAAAAGTAGTGCAGATTTTAAAAGAAAAACTTAATAACAAGCATCCTTAGCCTAATATCTTTTGGGTTTGTTTTGCTTGGCCTTGAATTCACTAAATAGCCCAGGCTAGCCTTGAATTAATGGTGATCTTCCTGCCTCAGCCTCCCAAAGTGCTGAGATTACAGGCGTGAGCCACCATGGCTGGCTGTTAGCTTCATATTTGAAGTTGAAAATAAACCACTTATGCAAAGGCCTGCAGCTTGGTTCCCTGTGGTCAGCTCTGTTGCAGTGACTAATAACTCAAACCTGCAGCATCAGATACTCTGACGAAGCACACACTGTTCCACTGATTCATGTATCCCTGCACCCATAAACATCACCTGCACCTTCCACAAGCCAATCAGTGATAAACACCAGGTTCATCATAAGTGAAAGTGAAATGAAACAAATGTGGTTTTTGCGGTAGTGGAATTTATACTGCAGTAGAGGAGTTATGCCTTAAGTAAATAATTATGAAATTATGTTGTTCATTACTGTTTTGCTTAGAGTAATAAAGGAAATATAAAGAGTATTGTGAGAATGGATTGCAGAAAGAGCTCTCTAAGTTTGCAAGGTGGTGAAGAAAAAAATAGCCTGTAAGATGAGTCTATGAGCCAAACATTTATTTGGAGAAACAATATTTTTGAGAGAGGGTGCATAAATTTTTTATGTAAGGAGGGACCTGGGAGATTGCCAGAGTGGCTGGAATGTAGTAAAATTCATCCAAAAGAGAGTAAGATGAGATTGGGGGCCAGCAGGACATTATATGCTATATTGAAGACTTAAAATATTAATCATAGTGGAAAAATACTGAATGTTTTTTCATCAGCAAATAATATGATGACATCTGCATTTTTAAAAGATCTGTTTAAGATGTTCTGATATGGTATTTGGTATGGATTAGCAGACAGCAGAGAGGATATGTGATCACATATAAGATTACTTCAAGTACTCTAAGTAAACTTGCACTTGGTTATTGACAATAAAGCCAAAAAAAAATAGATAGATCCAGTATATAATTTGGAGGTAGGAAAGAGAGGTTATAGTTAAATGCTTCAAGCATCAGAAGTTGATACAGGATGCCATTATATGCTAGAATAGGATTGAAGGAAGAGCAAATTTAAGGAAAATATTTCGAGTTTGTCTTAGAATGAGATAATAAAATAGTGATA
This sequence comes from Hystrix cristata, assembly GCA_004026905.1. Taxonomy (NCBI): domain Eukaryota; kingdom Metazoa; phylum Chordata; class Mammalia; order Rodentia; family Hystricidae; genus Hystrix; species Hystrix cristata. Next base: position 2,406 of record PVJO010008273.1, on the reverse strand, counting down.
TCAAATTGAAGTGTCTGGAATTTAGAAATGATAGCTTGGCTAGACACAAAATTTGAGTTTATCAGCATGTATATAATCTTTCAGGTATAAAAAGGTAGTATTTCCACTTTTTGGCATTTGCAGGTAAGTGGACAGTGGTAACATTTCTTAGGACAGTGAAAGCAGAAGGAAAGCCAAATTAGGGAAAGAAACTTGAGTTTCCCTAAGTTCAAAGTGCTGTGAAACACCGAGCATAAACATCAAGTATGCAAGTGTTCTGATGCGTGTGAGTTCAGAAAAGACATTTTGGCTGGAGATACTTTTGAATTCATTATACCTGATTACATGACAGTGGATGGGACAATCCAGGGAAAGGATATGAAATGACAAGGGATGGAAAAGGACTAGGAGAAAGGAGGAAGAAGTGACAGGAGGAGGAGAGGGGAGGACGAATCTGCAGGGCCACAGAACTTTAAGGTGAAATAAAGTGGGTAAACTGATAAAGATTAAGGCAGTGGCCATGTAACTAGAGAAACATGGTGTCTCAAAATTCACATGAAGACATAGGGAGGTGGGTGAAAGTGTATGAAGGAGGCGAAAGTGAAGTACACATACACAATTCCCTATCCTTTGTTACTTTCTGTGTGTTACAACTTTAGCGTAGTCAATTTTAGTCTTTGTGAATACCCTCTGATTTTCTTAAAGTAGGAATCTTAATGTTATTTTGAACATTACTCTGTAGTCCCTCCCACATAGAATCAGAGCATGAATCCTATCAACGCTTCCTCAGAAAGGCCTTTGTCCGCTTTATGCTTTCAGTCAATGCCTCCTTTCAGACTGTTTATTTATCTTTACCATTTCACTACCACATACATTTCTTTTCTTTCTTTTTTTTTTTTTTTTTTTTTTTTTTTTTTTTTTTTTTTTTTTTTTTGTGGTGCCGGGGATCGAACTCAGGCCCTTGTGCTTGCAAGGCAAGCACTCTAATCACTGAGCTAAATCCCCAGCCCCCCATATACATTTCTAATGCTGCATCTCTTCAGGTATTTTTCAACTCTAAAATATCCTCTGTTCCCCTCATTATCAAATCTGCTTCTCTTGACTGTGAGGCAGTTTCTTGTTCTCTGCATATCTTAAAAATTTAAAATTGTATGCTGTGAGTTGAATGCAAGAATACAATAGAGGTTAAAAATATGTATTCCCAGAATGGGATGTGCCTCTTTTTCTAGCAGGTCAGTGGTTTGAGGGTCTAGATCAATACAATTTGTAGTAGATTCACAATTAGACATTGTCTGCTGCTTTGTTGGGGAAATACTGAGAAAGGAAACAAGGAATGAGGAACTGCATAGAAATCGTATGAATCCTGGGAATTCCTACTTTTTTTAAATTCATATTTACATCTTACGTAAAAAGTAAATGTCTTCTCAAATGACTTGGAAGTGACTAAAAGTCTGCAACCTAATTTGATGGTAATTTGTATTTCTCAATTTTCTTCCCTTTTCTTTTTTTGCCAATACAATATCATTGATCATGGAGTTGGGAGAATAACCAGTAGCACACTGTTATATGGTATTTTTCTCTGTATTGACAAAGTAGGTATAAATAATTGCTAAAGCACTGATAATATTAAAATATATAGGAAGAATATTCATTTTAAAATATTACTTATTTAGTCATTAATTTATATCATTTCATTGTTAATAATGGCTGTGTCTAACGACTACCTTGTAAAATTCCTGAAACTTTAAAGGGATTCTTGCAAGAGGTTAAGCACTTAATCAACAGGCCACTGGTTTTAAAACATTGAGGACAAGGGCTGTTAAATTCCTGACACCCGCTTGGGTTTGACCCATAGCATATATCAATGAATATTTGCAAGTAAAAGGCTCTCAACATCAACCAATACACAGAAAGCTAAGTGTTATTGTTTGTGTTTACAGCTACACTCCCAAGCCAGTTTTTCTTTTTTCTCCTTTCCCAAACTTGTTTTCATCTCTGCCTCGAATTTGGATTAGTTCTCAAACGTAATTATTCCTGGGTCATGTAATACGTAGTCCCTGTTTTGGTTACTTTCTCATTGCTGAGCAAAATATCTGACACTTACAATTTAAAGGAGGAAAGGTTTACTTTGGTTCACAGTTTGTAGAGGTTTCAGTGCATAGTCAGCTGGCCCCAAGAGTGCTGTGGCAGAGGGGCAGTGCAGGTGGGAAGCAGCAGGTGAGGAAGGAAGCAGGAGGTATACAGACTGTTCTAGGCCACGCCCACAGTGACTGGCTGCTTCCCACCAGGTTTGGCCTCCCAACATCTGGCCCAATTATCAACCTATCCCTGGAGTGATCCAGTATCATACACCCATAATCCTCTCACCTCTCTAAAGCCCCACCCATGAGGCTTTGGGTGGGGGTACATCTAGATATAAAATTTAAC
>PVJO010008272.1:0-76388 GCA_004026905.1 Hystrix cristata | reverse complement strand
ACAATTTGTAATAGCTAAGTCTTGGAAACAACCTAAATGCCCAACAACTGATGAATGGCTAAAGAAGATGTGGTTTTTCTACACAATGGAGTACTACACCGCCATAAAAAAGGATAAACTAGAGTCATTTGTATGTAAATGGATGTTCCTTGAGAACATACTATTAAGTGAAATAAATCAGACACTTACTAGTACACATTGAATTGTTTCTCTGATATGAGAAACCATAAGTGTAAATAAGGACAAAGGGGTAGAATAGATATTATGTTTAAAAAAAAAAGAGAGATAGTATTCAAAAGAGAGGAGAAATAGATAGGGAAAAGGGGGATAAAGAAGAAGGTTAAAAGAAAAGTAAGATGAAAGGGGAAAAAATGGTAAAGTGTAACTGCACTTGTTGCAAATAGGGAGGGGTGGGTGAATGGAAGGGAGGGGAGGGGAAGGGGGGGAAGAGGGGGGAAAACCAAGATGTACCATGTACAGGTACAAAATAACCATGTTGATTTTGATCATTATGTATACAATGTACCACTACATGTTCTTGGTAAAAAAAATAAATAAATAAAATAAAATTACAAAAAAAAAAAGAATTTAGGATAGTGCCTGGCAAATAGACTTCAGTAATGCTAATGGTCACTCTCAAACACTGCAATACACAATTGAACAGATACTGAATGCTGCCCACAAACCAGTCCATGTCCTGCCAGGCACACATCCAAAGTGACCCACGTCCTTCCTTGCTAAAGTCTATGATTAATGGCAGAGGCAGCCATTGAAGAGGTCTATTGAGGTACGCGCAGAGTTAGAACTTTGTTTAGAAGATGTATTTGATCTTCAAAAGTTTTATTGAAGTATAATTCAATACACTGCATATATTTAAAGTGTACAATGTGGTAAGTTTTGACAAATGTCTATCCCCATGAAACCATGTCAAGATAATGAATGCAGCCATAATCCTCCCAAATTTTCCCATGTTCCGTTAGAATCCTTCCCTGTACTCCCTGGTGATCATCAGTGTGCTTCTTATCACTATGGATTTTTTAGAATTTTTCTGGGCATAATCATTATGAGATTTACCCTTGTGTCACCCGTATCCTGAGTTCATCCTTCTCTGTGGCGAGTAGTATTCCATCACTGTACATGGGTGTGTTGCAACTTATTTATTCATTCACCTGCTGATGGAAATTTGGCTTGTTCTCATCTTTCAGCTCTGAAAAATAAAGTTGTTAGCAGCGTTTCTAAAAATAAAACACTCACAGTACCTACGTTATCTTGACAGATACACACACCCATGAGAGCAAACATGTCTATCACTCTCAAGTTTTCCTCATGACTCTTTGCAGCCTGCCTCTCCCTTTACCACTGTCCACGGGCAGCCACTGATCTGTTTTCTGTCACTATACATTTGTCTGCATTTTCACAAATTCGATGTAAATGAATCATGCAATACTTGTACTTCTGTGCTTATCTTTTATTCAGCATATTAACTTTGGAATTCACTCATACTGTTGTGTTCATCAGCATTTCTTTCCATTTTACTGCTGGGTAGTATTCCATTGAATGAATATACTACAGTCTGTTCATTTATTTAGTGGACACGGGAGTCTACCTCCGGCTGCTATGAATAGCTGTTGATATTCTTCAACTCTTGTGTGGATTTAAGCATTTCATTATTATGAATTCTAACCCTACACAAAGGCTGCTGGTTACTTCTCAATGTAGTTTCTTTTGAACAAATGCTCTTATCCTAATGAGCTCTGTGAACCTGTAATTAATTATATTTTCCCTTTTCTTTTGTCTCTAGGGTGCTTAGTGGTAAATTTGAGGCCCTATATGGTAACAGTCATGGAATTTGTTATTGTATGTAAATTTGTGTTGACATCATTCCTAACATACAAGGTAGAATCCAAAAAAATGGTGAATGCTTAAGTTAAAAAATTATTTATTACAATGCAAGACACATTAGGACTAATCCTCCTCAAAATACTCACTTTGGACGCATTTATCTCATCATTCTTGGCACTTTCTAAAGCAGTCCTGGAAGTCCGCTTTCATGGGTGTTTTTTTCACGGCTGCCACAATGCCCTGAATCTATTAAAAACCTTTTTGGCAGTTTCTGTCAAATACAAAATTATGGTGTGTCCTTATCCACCTTGTTCCCCAGATGTGGCACCTGGTAACTTCTGGCTGTTTCCCAAAGACGAAATAACCACAAAGGTAAATGTTTGAATTGATTCAGGACGTTGGGCCAACCATGATAGGGCAACTAAGAACACTTACCAAACAGGATATTCAGAACTGCTTCTGAAAGTGGCAAGAAAGATGCGATCAGTGTGTTTGAAGCAAGAGAGAACATTTTGAGGGGGGTTAATGGCAATGTATCTTTTCTTTACTGTAATAAATTTTTAAAAATTTGAACCTTACTATTTTGGGATCAAAACTTGTATTTTATGCGCTCTCATTATTTGTACCCCCACTCTTAATGTTTAAGTATCTATATTCTGTTAAAGTGCATATTTTTATGACATTTCAAATTCATTTTTAATGGAGAAAGTATAAATCAAAGAAATATTAAATCTGGCATAATTCGAAAGGCACCAGGAGCCTTCCCTTTGCTCCAAAATCTGTTTTCTTTTCTACTTGTCAGGAATACCTGAAATTAGAGATCTTTGGAATAATATGTATTTCAGTATTTCCTGGTAAGATGAGGGAGGGGGGAAGGAGAGAGAGAGAGAGGGAGGGAATTTAATCTTGGGCCTCGCACAGCAAATTCATTTATGTGCATCTTTCTGTGGAGACAGCTACAGGTTGAGGTGGATGGAGGCGGAATTGGTGTGGGGAGAATAACAGTCCCTACATGGTGAACAGTGGAAAGCTACTGGAAAAGAACTGAATGGAAATAAAATAAGAGAAGAAGCTATCACTTCCTGATTTTACTCATCTCCTTGCTGAGAAGCGATGATATTCCTTTTCATCACAAGGTAAGAACTGCATCAACAATGACAACTAACTCCTCCTTGTTGAACTACCTGGAAAGCTTTGATTACTGAAGCACAGAAATGGGATAAAAAGTGAATGTTAAGAGTGCCACTTCAAAATCACCTAGTTTAAAATGCCGATCATTTGTTTTTATTCCATTCGCCTTAGTACTGAGCAGACATGTTAGTTAGAATGTGGACAGGCAAAATAAGGGGTGCAATGGAAAAAAAAATCCTATTTATGTATTATAAAAGGTAGGAAAGGGCAGGTGCCAGGCATAATTAGTGATCATGAGTACATGTCCCCAAATCAATAAACTCAGAGAAGAAGAGTCAATATAGTGCCTGAAAGCAATTCTGACAGAGAGAAAAAGGAGAGAGACAAAGAAATCCTCTGCCACCCCCAACCTCAACAAACCAACTAAACAAAACCGTGCAATCGTGAGTGACAAACTAGAGGTCAGAAAAGGTATTTGTTGGTGGGAAAAAGGATTCAGATTCTAGAAAAATAAAAAAGATAAAAAAGCAGCCAAATTGTAGATTTAGAATACTTGGCAGTTTGCACACACCTTGCTGCTGAAAATCTCATCAACGGAAGCAAAACTCCTTATGATATTGAGTTCTCGCAATTATTTTACTCTTAATATATGCAAGTCTAGCGCCATTCTATGGCTTGTCAAATTTATGTTCAGTGACTCTATAGACTTGTATTTGATTAATAAATCACTTTCGTAGCTACCAGGAGAAGTCAATCAGGCAGCTGTCTGATTGAACCGTTGAGGCAGCGGCTTATTGATATGTTTCCTCCATGCAGCCTCAGTGGCTTTTATCACTCAATACTGAATATTTACCTCAAGTAGGAGGTGGCATTTCCTTTCAGAGACAAGCTATAAACACTGCGTGTACAAAATTCAACCACAAAATGTACAGGGTAAAAACAGATGCACACTGCAGCATTTTATCAGGAAGGGAACTTGAGGGACAGTTTAATCGCACCATTCTCACAGTGGAAGAGGCTGGAAGGCTTACAGTAAAGTGCTTCATGAATATTTATTCATGTAGTAAGTAGAGATGGCCGGATGGGTCGCCGTATCTCAATAGAGACACATCCTGGGAGAGGAAAGAATGTTGGAAACTTGTGAAGTCCTTATACCGCCTGTGTCAGAGAGTCGTATTACCCACAAATGGTACAGCCAGGCAGAAGTGTAGCTATTCTCCCTCCGATCACCATTATATTTTACTACCCACTCAATTCTCATTTGGTTGCTGCCACTTACTCTCGTTGCCTGTGGAGACTCCTGATTCTCTTCCCTTGGATTTGGAAGAGGGGATATATTATCACAGACGAGCTGAGCTTGGAAAGCCTGCAGCAGGTCTGCTGTGTCTGGGATCCGTTTGGCAGAAAGCTAGTTATATGAGGCTTTCCATTCGAGTATCTTTGCTCTTACCTCTGGACTCCCTTCCGGGCCTCTAAGTCTTTTCTTTGTGGTTTGATGTCCCACCTGGTCCAAGTCTCTGCGTGTCTTCCAGAGTTTCCTCTAAAATCCTCTTCAACACTTGTATATCAGATGCCGAAGTCTTAATGAATATAATCACTTAATCCTCTCCCAGATAAAGGTCTCACCTTTAACGATTAACTTTCATTGTTTTCACACAAAGGCGTCTACATATTTTACACCCTGTGCTAGACTAACTGGGTGCTATTTGTGGTTTAGGGATTTATCCCAATCCCAGCATAGGAACATTTGTAACTTGCAATCTTTCTGCTATATTTCTGGATTCTATGTAGTTTTGTCTTTAAATTATGAGAGTCCCACTTTAAAATCTCTTTACCTTAAACTTTCCATGCTGCCTGCTGTGGTAACGGGGGCGTCGGAGACACAGCAAAAGTTTTCTGTGGATGAACCCTGAGGTTTAATCTCGAGGCTTACTTTTTCAGATCAAAGCTAAGATTAGCAAACTCTTTAAATCTAATTCATAGGTTCTTTTCTGACCTGGCTCTTTTAAAATCCATTTTAAATTCTTGTTGAAAGTCCTCAAATGGCAGCATTTTTACATTTTTAAAAGAAGGAGAGTAGAAAAGGAAGGGGGCTCTCCTGTGTTTTGTGCTATAGCTCAATTAGGAATCTGCAGTCATTGTTGCGATAACTCATCAAGGCCTCACTAACTGTGCTTTGAATTGAATTGGATTGAGTTGCCGTATATATCTGAGTAATTACAATTTCATTTTGAGGCCTACTCTGTTTTTAGGGTATTTGAAATCATTGTGTTTTTCTGGCCCTGTCCCTGCCAAAAAAAGTGACAGTCAAGATTCTGATCCTTATCTTTTAAAAAACAGATCATCACTTATTCTCCAGGCTCATTTCTGGTATTCATTCACCCGTTTCCAGAAATTTGATGTGGGCACATTCAACCGCTTCGTAAAGAGCTCGTGGAATGCAATTTTGCACGTCACCTGACTTTGCTTTAAAACCCTCAGGCTGTAGCCCGGGTGGGTCAAAAGCCCCAGCTGTGGCTGGTTTCCACATTTGAAGAGCTGCAGTTGGTAAACTTCGCTCACCCCGCTCAGGCAGCCCGTGGAGTTTAGCCGGCGGAGTGTGAAGCAGGCAGCCCGCACACTGCTGCGTAGCTCCGGTGACTGTGCACCGATCGCGCCCAACTCCCAACTCCAGGCGCAGAACTGGGGCCACGTCGCTGTCCTGCCTCCGTGCGCCTCATTTCAGGAACTCAGTGGGGTCTCTATCTGTGTCCACCTTCACGATTTTCAGGGAAGCTTTAAAAATAGTGCTTGCTGATTTACACACACGCTGTCTGGCGATTCCCTTATGAGCCAGCTGGCGCGGAGTCACACAGGACTCACCAGGACTCGGGGTAGGTGATGCAATTTTTCCCTCCGCTTTTTCCCTCCGCTCTTTCCCGAAGCACGCAGCTACTTGCTACCTCACTGGCAACCAAAGCTAACAGTTCATTTTCACAAGATATGAAAATTTCAAAGCATCCTTAGCAGGTTTTTAATTATTTATTTATTTATTTATTTATTTATTTATTTATTTATTTATGTATTTATTTACTTATGCTTGGAAATTCGTACTGGCAACTGGTACACTGTGTCCTGAGTGACGCCAAACTATACACAATCTATCTACTTTTACTAGAATTTGGGTGCAGACTGTAGTGAGGAAAAATTCCTGTGTACAACTTAAAAACTTAATTCATTTGTAAATTCTGGAAAGGCTGACAAGCAGGCAGCTTCCTGCTTAGTTTTCTGCTTCTATTAGTTTGAGAAGAGTCTGTATTGTCGCAGGGATAATTAGGTTGAGGGGAAAGCTGTGGCTACAGGCGACGCTTAAAACCCTCAGCTGTTCTGGAGCCTCCTAACAGTTTGCAGAGACGTGAACTCCTAGAATGTGGTTTTGCACACCCTTGTTCAAAGATAAATACCCAAATTTACCTCAAAGCTAAATATGAAATTTAAAGCGTTATGCTTTTGGTGTCAATAATAGTATCATTATTCCCTTTCAGCACACTGGAATTTGAGAATTCAGTGGATGTCTCTGCTCATCAATTTTTCATTTTAAGAAGGGTCACTAGATTTAGTGAACAAAGATACAGGTCACCAGTTAAATTTTAATTTCAGATATTCAACATGCAGTTTTTCAGTACAAGTCTGTTCCTGCAATACTTAGATAAATACAGCACAGGGCATACTTTATGCTAAATCATGTTTTGGGGTATGTGAAACTCAAATATGATTATATTTTTCTGGCAACTTTAATCTTAATGTAACTAAGTAATTGGATCAAAACCAGCGTCCATTGTCCTTTCTCTGTACTGCTCTCTGCTTTGGACTTCCGAATGAAGAAAGGACTCCACAGAGCGCCACACTGAAAATCTCAGAAATTCGTTATTATTGGCATCTTCAAATAGACTGGAAGCCCTTAAAAAAAAAGACATAAAAAGGGAACCTGACTTCTTACCTACAGCAGTTTGCATCTGTGGCCATCGCCTCTTCACCCTGACCAAAGTCATTAGTGCATGATATTTGCAGCTGGATGAGCCAGCTGCTGTTTCTGGGGTTCAAGTGGAGAGAGAAGGACTTTTACAATTTTTATTTCAGAGTTCCCTTCCAAACCCAGATAAATAAATATGCGCCAGCAGGTGATGCAGAGAACCAAGAAAAAGAGATGAAAACGGGCAGAATCTCATCATTCGGGCAAATGCAAAAAAGTGTAGTCTGCGGTCTGAAATGCTGGAATGGAGTGGCTGCTGTTGGCTTTTCCCCAGGCGGGATATTTTATATTGTTGGTGTGCAGATGTGTGAGGTTTATGTTACCTCACAGCATCACTGAAAACGGGCCATCGGGGTCCTTCGGAGGTATAAATTTGTCTACCAAAATGGTCGAATTACTAAATTATCCTCCTGATTCTCATGTTCAGCCCCATTTTCTGAGTCATAAGTTAGAGGGACAAAGTCATTACTTGTGAAGTTTCCACTGTGCAGTGTCCAGACCTGAGTCACTCAGGACTACTCTTCCAGCCAAACTGCAGGCTCCACTCCCTCCAGACATACCGTGTAGCCCGCTCTCATTGGATTGGAGGCTTGGAATAGTTCTGCGTTTTGCACTCAAAGCCTATTGACTGCATCTCCTGGCAGGGCCTCTTGGGACCAATGTCAGAAACAAACCATCATTGTTGTGACGCCCTTGGAATTGGGTTCTACTTTTAACACCTGTTTAATGATGAGTTCTTTTTGAAAAGTTGCTCATTTGAAGTCTTTTCCAAAAGCAATAAAAACGCCTTTCAATTTCAATCTCAACTCAGAATCAAACAAGTTTTTCCTCTTTTGAAATCAAGCCTAATCTTTCTGCAAAGCTGATGAGGCCCAAGAACTATTCTGTGGGGCTTCCGTGTGTTTACACGGTGCCCCCGGGGAAGGGTGAAGGCAGGGTGCAAATTTCCAAAGGATTTCTGGGCTGGGGGTTCCGATCTCCATCCCCACTGGAGAAGAAGTGAAGAATTCCGGTTCCAGGTCTGTTTCTACTTGGCTTCCCCAGCCGAGGGATGATGGAGAGGTATAAGAAGCTTGGGCTGTGATCTCTACATTCTCTTCTCATGTCCACTGTAAGACCTTAAACTTTTCCCTGTTGGCTACTAAATCATGTTCTAACTCCTTAGTCTGACTTTCAGACTCTGAAGAGATTTGGTTGGTCCAGATAGTCTTTCCTTGGAAGCAATTTTCCTGCACATGGTTGGTTGGTTAGGGTCTCCCAGACTCCCCATGATTCTGCCAAGTGCTCTCTAGGGGTTAGTAATATTCCTCATCAGAACCCCCCTTTACCTTCCCTGCCTAGACGCCTGTTATTCCACTGGATCGATACTGTGCCCCCAGACAGTATTTGCCAGATCTTCTCTGCAGTGACATGTCTTGTTCTTAACTTTGCCCTGAGCCCCATTCCATCCGTCTGGGTGAAAGGTGCTTTTCTGATTCCTAAAGTCCAAATCCTACTGTCTTTTAGCCATAATTTAAATGATAGATGAAGTTGCTTTTAATTGCCTTATTCTCTAAATGTATTCACTGCTCAGAGTCTACGTTAGGCATTTGATGACTTAGTTGGGGAGACAACTAACCTAACATTTACTGTGCAATATGACACATGCAATGAGAAAACAGAGCGCCGTGTGTGTGAATGGTTTTCTATGAGGCTGGTGCTTGGGATGAACTGTGAAGGCCAAGAGTTGATCAGCTGAAAAGAAGCATGTTCCAGACTAAGGGAGAAATTATGAGTCAAAGCATGGTGGTAGCGGCTCATTTTGGCAGAAGCAAATGGAGCACACAGGAGTGTCAGGCAGTGAGATCAGCAGTGCAGACACAAGCCAAAACATAAAGGGCTTTATGTGATGAGCTGTGGAGTTTGGACTTCATTCTGCAAGCTATAAGGGTAGTTGAAATATTTTATTTCACTTTGCCCTTTTTTTCTATCTTATGTTACATAATTGTCCATTATCCTTTGGTTCCAAGAACATCCTCCCCAATCCCCTGCCGACCTTGGAAAGCAAAATCCACAGCTGCTCAAATCCCACTTATAAAATGTGTATACTATTTGTGTAGAACTCCCACAATACTCCTGTATACTTTAAATCATGTCTGTGTAATACACAATACAGCAAACACTACAGAAATAGTTGTTATATTCTGTATCATTTAGGGAATGGTGACCAGAAAAATCACCATGTTCAGGACAGATGCAATTTTTTCAAATATTTCCTATTTGCATTTGCTTGAATCCAGAATTGTGTATCTATGGATAAAAAGGGCCAACTCAAATTACCTTTTTATGCACATATTTACCAAATGAGACTAACCCCTGCTCGTGGCCAGGGCCCATGTTGTTTGGTCTTTGCGTTATCTATAGTTTACAAACAGTTGCCAGGTGGCAGATTTTCTAGGATTGTTTTGGGCTAGTGAATGAAAACTGTAATGAGCACCTTGAATTTTTTTCTCATCTTCAGAATGCATATTCATTTCATTCAATGGCCTGACATGGAGATTTCAGATTTACCTTGAAACCTATTTAGCAATTGGTATTTTTGTGTGCATGTGGGAGCAGCCAGCTTCTAGTTTGTTTGGACACCAATGGATTTCCATGAGTGGTATCGCTTATTCTTTGTTCTGTTACTAATTTTCATATTCATAAAATAATGTGTAGAATAGTTGGTAGTCACATGAGCATTGATAAATATAAAATGAAGACAGTGATTAAAAATTAGAGCCTAAACTCATACAGTGACCACTTCTTTCTTTGGAAAAACTTCTGAGTCTAGGTAGTTCTGTTCTGAAGCTGCCGGGCTCCAGCCGAGTGGCTTTGAGGGGAGAAGGGAAGCTCAGTGTATTTACAATGTACCAATACATGTTCTTGGTAAATAAATTAAAAAAAAAAAAAAAAAAGAAATGTGGCTGACTCTTACAGAAAAAGGTTCTGTCTTTGTTTCAAAGTGTCACAATTCACCCTCGCTTTTATTGTGGATAACAGAAGATTGGAGAAGTATTTCTCCATCCTCTTGGGCCCTCAGGCTGGAAAGCAGACAGGCGGCTTCGTTCCAAGCAGCAGAAATGTTGAGTGATGAATTATTGTTGAACCTGAAGCAGGGCTTGTTTTTGTCATTTGTCCTCTTAATACTCCTTCATGGTCTGAATATTTACTCTCCTCTAATTTAAAAAGTTTTTCTTAGTACGTGTTTGGGCTATACAAGGATTACATTCATTGTGGGGAGTTGGTACCTGCACATAACACATTTTAACCTGCCCTCCCATCTCTTGGTCCCCTTCTCATTTGCAAAAGATCTATCTTGTTTCCTGATACCTATCTTTTATTTTGATTTTTATTTACACTTTGGGTTTCTCATATAAGAGAAATCCCATGTAATAGTTAAGCTTGCGTGTTTCTTTTATTTCACTTAACATTATGGTTTCAAGGTGCATCCATTTTCCTACAAATGACTCAAATTTGTCCTTCTTTATGGCAGAGTAGTGCTCAGGTGTATGGAGCAGAGTGGAGCGGGGAAGATCCATGAGAGGAAAGATTCTTCAGGTCAGTGGGCGATTCACTGGACCAGAACGGAGTGGGCACTGTCCTGCTATTGCTCCAGAAACCAGAAAGACCCATGAAGCATGAAATTGTGCCCACTGCCCTGCGCTGGTAGCAGGCTGTACTAGGTCCTTTTATTTTTTGAGAAAGAGGAAATGACGGGTCATAGGGTATGTGTTCAGGGAAAAGGTAGTTAGGTGGTTAAATGGACTTCATATTTGCCCCAGGTTTATGGGAATCCTGGTGGGAAGACTTTTCATAGCTCTGATGGTCAAGATTAATTAAGTTGATTTCATGTTCATATAAACCACAATGAGGTGACACTTTTACAAATGTGCCAGACTTTGACAGCTACAGACTTGTTTTGACCAGCTTCTTCCTCTTCTAGTTTAAATGCACAGGGGCGGGAGGTGGGCAACAAAATCAATGTTCTTTCTGTTTGCTCTGTACAAATTGGTCCGCCCAGGTTGCAGCTCTGCCCACAGACCTGTGATGCTGTCTGATTTGTTGTAACTTCCTCCTTGTTCTTCCTGCCTGTGATGTGAGTAGAGATAACATAAGAACAAGAGGAGAGTGAGAAGATACCCAAAGATACCATGTATGCATTATGTGTTGCCGTTTGGACTACTGAAAATGAATGTTACGACTTTTTCATGAAGTTTAAAAAGATTGGTAAGTCCTGCCCCAATCTGATCTCATTGGAACACATCATTTTAACCAGACCGATCTAGATACGATCCTGAGACACGGATGATCTCCTGTTAATAGTATGGCTACTAGATGCCAGCAATACTTCAAAGCAGATTTCTCAGTCTTAGCACTTTGGGTGAACTGGGCTGGGTTATTCTTTGTAGTGGGGAACTGTTCTGTGCATTATGGGATTTTTAGTAGCACCCCCAGCCTCTGCCACCAAATGGGATATGATGACATCCTTTGTCCCCTATTCATGTCAATCAAAATGTCTCCAGACGTTGCCAGTGTGGGCAAAAATCCAGTGCTTTAATATCTATATCATCTAATACACAGGTATTGAATGAAATTATGGCCTTGAAGAAGTTAGCAAAGTTACATGTCTGTAGTTAGGCAGCACCCACCATCTTTTCTAATAAAGCCAACATGTAACTTGATGTTTTTTCTGAAACAGTGAGTATCCGGAAAGTACTGTTTTGGGGTTACTAGGCGCCCCTCGTGGGGGATGCTGACCAATATTTAAATGAGTAGTTATTATACTGAAATTAGAATACAGGCTAGGTTCCAACTTGCCAATCACAGATGGACATTTTCTGAGAGCTGAATAGCAAGTACTGGGGCAAAGCCCACTGGGAACCTCAAGCCTCCATTTTGTGTACTGCTCTTTCTGATGTTTTATCCAAAGTGGTCACAATCAATTATGAAAAAATTTACTGCTATTTTGAAAGCATTCAAGTTGCATAGAAGATAATGAAAGCATGATGCTTGCTTGTATTTTCTTATATTTTGGATACTTTCAAAGAAGACTTGAAGTTTTTAGAGTAAGATCATGACTTATTCCCTTTCTTTTCCTTTTCTATCTTCTCTAGGAAAACTGACAGAAGCCCACAACTTCAACAATCTCCTCTAGACTGTGATGTGTCAAAAATTCTTTATTAAGATATACTTCACGCGGCATTCATTATGTACAAATTCACAAACCAACATAAATTTCACACTGTTAAAGTGTGCAATTCAGAAGGTTTTAGTCATGTAATCATCATCACTGTCTAATTTGAGGACATCCCCTCCACTGAAAAAAAAAAATCGCCTGGTGCCCATCGACGGTCACCCCTAACACCCTTTCCCTTAAGTTTCCGGCACCGTTTTCTGCCTCTGTGTATTGGTCTGTTCTGGATCTTTCTGTTAATGGAATCACGTAATATGTGCCCCTTGGAGTCTGACTTCTTTCTCCTAGCATCATGTTTTCAAGATTCATCTTGAGCTTAAGATCAGCAAATCCAACCACCTGCCTCTTTGGCCTGCTTGTGCCTCACTTTGCTTGGGGATCGCTGATCTCATGGCCCGCTCTGAAGAGACTCTGGTTCTCAGTCAGTGGTGCCCAGTCACTCAAGCCACAAACCCGGCAGCCATCACAGTCACCAGCTTCTTCCTCATAGACGGCATCCAACTGGTCAGCAAATTGTGTCCCTCTGTGTGGCCACAGCCTCAGGGGACCTTCAGATCCCTCACCTAGACTGGTTTCCCAGCCGCTCAGCACATCACTTTGTCTTTGGGCTCACCGCACTCTACCTGCTCTCTATACTCTTTCTAGTGATCTTTTGACCCTCTACCTGTCTTGCTTAAATTCCTCAGTGGGTGCCCTCTGCCCTCTGCAGCAAGGCAAAAAGCTAGCCTGGCATGTAAGGCTTCCAATCTGTCCCTTCCTTGCTTCTCTAGCCTCCTTCCTGACTTGCCCTTCCTACTTTTGACTCACACTTCAAATACCTTCTTGGTTTCAACTCCGTCTTTGTCTTCAACAAAGGCACAGGCCTTTCCTTTGGTCCACAAGGTCTGGTAGCTCCTCCTTCTCCAGGAAGCCTCCCGTGATGTCCCTCTATCTCAGCCTCCGGAGGTCTCTCTCTCACATAAGTCAGCGAATTGCCACACCGCACTCTTGTTTTCTCTCCTTGTGAAATGTGAGCCCCTTGGTCTGGGATCTGAGCCTTCACGTCAGGGCCGCCATTACGAAAATATCACAGCCTGGATGGCTTACACACAGGGACTCACTTTGTCCCTGTTCTTGAGGCAACGAGTCTGAGATCGAGGTGTTGGCGGGGCTTGTTTCTGTCCTCGGCTAGCAGCTGGCTGCCTGCTCGGTGTCCTCACATGTTTGTCCCTCTGCTCTCTGTGTCCTAGTTGCCTCTTGTTAAGAGAACACCGGTCTTATTGGATTAGGGTCCATCCTAATGACCTCAATTTACCTCAGTCACCTCTTTAAAAATTCCACCGCCCAAGTACACTTTTTGAGAAATGAGGGGTTAGGAACTCACTATGTGAGATGGCAGGGACACAATTCAGCCTACGCTGCCTTCTGTTCTCCCTGCTCTGGAGGGCAGTCCTCAGGAGATAGTGAGGGTCTCAGCCAACGTGAGAATAGATGGAAGAGTACAGGATCAAAGATATCGGAGAGGAAGGTGATAAGAAAGGAGAGAAAAGAGAATGAAGGTGTTAGAAAATAATGCCCAAAACCCAAGGTGATGACATTGCTTAATTTTGCACCGGATTTAGTGCTGAGTTCAAGTCTGACTTCCTGAGATCAAGAAACAGAGGGAAAACCCTAAAAATTACATTCTACTTTATATTAAGTATAGAGTTAATAAAATTGAAGGAGATAGATGTATTTTATCATCTAAAATTTCTTTTTCTTTAAGAATATTTATTTCTGCTATTTCATTTTGGATGGTGTTTAAATTTAGAAAGCTCTGTGTTCAAAGGTTTATGAAGTTAATTGTAAAATGTAATTTGATTCATTTACTTGGCCAGGTCGGGGGAGTGAAAATAAGTGGCATTTCAGAATAAAATCGCTTCTGCTTTCTGATGCCTAATTTGAGCAGGGCTGTCATTGTGTTTTCTGTTTCCACCTTCAGGGTGATTAAGTCCTCCTCCTGAGGATTGAACGCTGACATTTGAAAGGAATTGACAGAAAACTAGAACCGAATAGGAAACAATTCCTGAGCTTGTGCTTTGTTTTTAAGAAAGCGCCCATGTGTAAGATTGCATCTCATTTGAGAACCTAGGAAGTCTTTGACTATGGATGATGTTGACAATGAGAGAATCTCAGACACTCCGGAAGTAGTCTTCCATGACCTCTGTCAAGACATCTGCTTCGCTAGCTTCTCAGCTGCGCCTCCGACAGATGAGAAGACTGGACCAGGATCTTTTCGAGATGAGGGTAGCTATCATTCTGAAATTTGATGGATCCTAGGAAGTTGCAGAAACTAAATTTCTGATGGCCTCCCTAAAATTTTAATCTGGTAACTGACGTCACTATTAATGATCACTTTTGCAAATATTTATTGACTAATTAGCATGTGCCTGGTCTGTGCTAAGTGAGCCCTCTGTATGTATTACTTATTGAATCCTCATCAAAAATAAGATAAGCAGCATTATATCTTTATATTATAGATAAGATGGCTGGAGTTTAGAAAGAATTGGTAACCTATAGCTAGTAAATAGAGGTACTTCGAATGGAACACTGGTTGAGGTTCTTTTGGGTCCCCACCATCGTGTTATACCACTCAGTGGGAAGGATTCGCCTAGTACTGAGCTCAGATGGGACTTGGCACAGCAGAGTTAACCAAAACCTGGTGCATGTGCTTATGGGTGTAAGACAATCTGAAATGGTATTTGAAGTGCTGGAGCGCAGCTGTCAAAGAGCACCAGGAACACTTCTATAGTCAGCATGGGCATGACTCCCTTGGCACAGCAGTGGGAAGGTGCGTAGACAGACCGCCTAGCATCGGCCTAGCTGCCTAGTACCTATCTTAGTGTTTGGGCCTGTCCTGAACCTCTGATTAGGGAAGGGTTTTTTTGGACAGAACTGTGCCCATCCCTTCAAAGGTATGTTGAAATCTTCATCTCCCAGAGCATCAGAACATGACTTTATTTGGAGATAGGGCCTTTAGCAGAGGTAATCAAGTTGTAATTAGGGTGGACTCTAATCCAACATGACCAGTGTCCTCATACGGGACAGAGACAGATACATACAAAGGAAAGACAATATGAAGACACAAGGATCCAGACCTTCTGGATCCTCATGTGCACACCTGGTGGTCTCTTGTTTACATTCGCAGGCTAGAACCAAGACCTGAACTGTGAATAGGCAGGTTTTGTTTGTCTTGTCTTTTTGGTGCCGGGAATTGAACTCGGGACCTTGTGCTTGCAAGGCAAGCTCTCTAACCACTGAGCTAAATCCCCAGCTCAGTAGGCAGGTCTTGAAGGTCTGCCTAGAATCCGATGGGCCTGTTATAACATTTTTTATGGTAACCTGCTATGGCCGGAATGTTTGAGCCCAACCCCCACACCCCCATTCTCATGTTAAAATTCAATCCCAAATTCAACAGCATGAAAAGATGGTGCTTTTAGGGAGTGATTAGAATGGGATTCCTGTCCTTATAAAAGAGGAACTCTTTGTAGCCCTTTCCGCCCTATGAGGACACAGCAAGGCGTTGCCTTCCTGGAAGCAGGGACTGAGCCCTTAGCAGGCACCAGATCTGTGGGGACCTTGTTCTGGGTCTTCCCAGCTTCCTGAATCATAAGCAGTGCATTTCTATTGTTTGTAAATCACCCAGTGTAAGGCGTTTTGTTACAGCAGCCGAGATGGACAAAGACAGCATCTTGTCTTCACATTTACACCTCCTCTTGGGAGCCTATTCATGAACTTAGATTCCTTATACAAGTCCTACATGAAGATGTCAAGCCACAGGTAGGTACAGATGGGAGCAAACATTGGAGGGGACAGAACTTGTATTTGCTTTATTCTGCTATTTTTTTTCTTAATTTTTATTATAACATCACGATCTCATTAGTAAAGCTCTTGAATCTGGAAACTTGGCAACAGTCAGCCACAGGTAAGTTCAGATTTGTAATGAATCATATTTCTCTGCAGCTCCCTTGTGCCTTAACCGTTATTCCCTATTTCTGGTTTTCTCATTTTAGATGGAGTTCAGTTAATTAATTTTTATTTTTAGGATATAATTTACATGCAGTAAAATGTCACCTTTTAACAAATGCATGCAAGTTGTGTGATTACCATAGTCAAAGAACGGTTCTAGTGACCCCAAATTCAGGTTTCTGTATAGTTGGTCCCTTCCCCAGCCTCTAGCAATTGCTAATTTTTTTTTCTATCCCTATAATTATGCTTTTCCCCAGAATGTCATACAATTTGAATCATATAGTTTATAGATTTTTTTTGTCTGATTTCTTTCATTTAGAACCATGCGTTTGAGGCTTCTTCATGTTTTCACAGGGCTCGCAGTGATAATTATATAGGGGGAAAACCTGCTAGATGCCAGTTATGGCAAATTCATGTTTGCCGAAATCAAAGAATGAGTTCTAACGAAAAAAGGTGGTTAAGAGTAGGAGACTTTATTGACATAGAGAAAGTTAGCTCCTGAGAGACAGGAGGAGACCTGAGTGGGTTGCCAATGAGCCCACTTTTCAGGGGAAGTTTTATAGAACGAAATCATAAAGTGGGTACAAAATCACAAGGTGGGTACGCTGTGGGTCAGGACTATGATCAGCCAATAATATTACAAGTGTGTTCGCTTGGGGAATATTGATCCAGTGGGGAAGCAGGTCACATAGCAAATGGAAAAGGAAAGAATGAGGACATTCCAGGACAGGGTGGATCTGGTGGTCTTGGTTGTCCACCTGGGTGACCAATGTCTATCTAGACTTTATCAGATCAGATGAGTGTAATGTGCAGTTCACTGTGTATCCCTCAGCCAGGGGTGTGGCTCTGGTCATTCTCTCCTTATCTTGAGGCCTGACCTTCAATGGATGCGTCTCTACCCATAGATGTAGTGCATTCTCTTGTATATTGACTTCGTAGATGGCCCAGCCCTGTCTGACTGCCTATAATATCTCTACCTAACTCAGCTGTCTGTAATAATAACATGGTTGTTGCTGAATAGCACTCGTGTTCTCTCGAGAGTATATACTATAGTGTGTCTACTCTCTCCCTGGGTGAGAGACATTTGGGGGAGTCCTAGCTGTTGGCTGCTATGGGTAAAACCACTATAAATATTCATGGGAACAGAAATTTTCATTTTATTTGTTTACTTTTAATGTGAAACATATTTAGAGCCAAGAACCTCTATTCATTGAAGAATCTGTAAAGCTTGGTTAGGGAAGTGGGAAACAGGAACCTGCCTGATAAGCATCTTGGGGAGCAGGGAGAAAGGAGAGGCACATTAACTGGGGTTTTATTTCTCAGCTACCTGCTGAACCTGCAAGCATTTATTTTGGAAAAATACAGTTTCAGAAGTGGACTCTTAAATCATAGCAGAAGGAAACATTTGGGCAAAGAAGGCAAGAAAAAGGTTGGTAAAATACAGCTCAGTCACTGTCTGATGAGGGTATGAGGTCAAGTCGAGCAATACAATCATCTCTTATCACTTACATTGACCTGACTTAGATGCCGATTGGTTTTTAAGAGTCCTAAGTGTGGTGCTGGAGAGATGATGGTGCAAAATTGCGCTTCTGGTTGGACAGGGTGAGCTGTTTTATGGTGCTGCAAATACCATGGTGATGATGTGTCTGTTCAAGGGGACCCCTTGTGAATTCCACTGGTCCTGAACTCTGATTCTAGTGCACAGAGTGAGAAAACTCAGCCAACACAATTCCTCGGAGAGTCATATGTGAAAAAGATTCTTTGAGACTTTCCTTTCTTCTCTCCATTTTCTTGGCTTTCCTCAGCCCTTTTACACAGATTGATTGCTTTTAAAATTTTTTTATTTTTAAAATTATGTATTTTTATTAGTACATTTGCAGTATATAATGACTGCATTTATTGTGAGATGTTTGTATGTGTACAAAATACATCTTAATTCTCTTTTGTCCCTTTACCTTCACTTCCCTCCCTGTTCCCTCCAACTCTTGATCCCCTTACCATTTGAAAAAGCTCCATTTCCATTTTTTCTTTGATTCTCTTTTTTTTTAAATCCTGTTTGCCTTCCTTTCCTGAAGACGTGATTTCTGTAGAGACTTTTGTGAGCCATCGGAAGCAGAAAAGAATGTTGCTCACATTTCTTTGGAGATCTAAGATGGAGGAAGTACTGCTCTGGACTCATGAAGATGGAGATTTCACCTTTTTGTTTTGACATCAACTATATATAATGTGTAGATTGAGAAACTGTTTTGAGTTCCAACCTTTTCTTATGTGAAGGATCCTCATTGTAGGCACAAATTTACTAGGCACTGATGCTGTAATTTCGCTGCCTTCTTGGTGAGTGTTTTTGTTCTTAAGAAAATGTGCTTGCTATTAATTGAACCTAGTGTCTTTAGGTTACTTGTCTAGTGACCTGAAATTTGCTTTCTTTGCTTTACCTCCAGGTTTTTGTCTTTTATGTTTGCATCTAAGGAAGCTGCCTGGATGCCGGTTGTGTTGTCCAGGATCGCTCTGAACATCTGTCTAGTCATATGATCATCCATTTCCTCCTCCCACTCACAAAGTCCCAGGGAGAGAGAGCTCGCCTAGTCTGCACATATGGTTGATGTTTACAGCTTGAAAGTGTCCAAGCTAGTTATGTTCGATTTTCATTTTAATGAAAGCTCATAGTCTTGCCCAGAGATGAAAGCAAGGTGTTAGCAATCCCCAGGTTTCCATTTTGTTAGATCACTTCAACACTTGTTTAACCGTGGCTGCTCCATTTTTAGTAGAGGAGTATGCATTAATGAGCACAATTCAAAAATAGCCACCGTAAAATTTTAGAGGGTCTGAAATATACTTTCGGTGTCTGGTTTCAAAAATTCCTTTGAACTCTTCAAATTCCATTTTAGTGTATTATATGGTTACCCAATAGTGTCTAAAAACAATCAGAAAAAGTAGTTCATGGAAACATGAAAAAAATTTTAATATGCAATGACCCCAGTTTAAGGCAGAATTCTTGGGTTGAGAAACTGACTTATTTTGCACTTTTTCTCTGGGCACTGGAATTGCAACTGATCCTCTGCTTTCCTCTGCTTGTTATGGTAATATTCAAGAGGGATTTAGAAATGGGAAAAAGATAAAAAAGATTTTGAGAATAATGAAACTCATGGTTTTTGTATCTCTAGGACTTACCTAGTGTACTTCTTGGTCTGTAGAAGGTTTCTAGTATACTTTAGAAATAGAATCAAATTTGTAAAATGATGATAATAGTTTACCACATAGGTAAAGTACAATTATGTGCAAGCCAGACATAATATACAATAATGTTCCAATGTGACCTTCCAAAGTTTTAATTTGTCTTCAGAAGAAATCAGTGATGTTCTCAGCCAAGTGGGGCTGGGGAGCCCTCTTATTTCATCTTCTATGATTCATTTTCTGCCGATTCTCTTGGAGAATCCTGATGTAGACGTATCTTATATCATCTCTACTGAAACTGACTAATATACATTTGTAGAAACTTTAAAAGTAATGATTTTTAAACTTTTGAAAATACAGAAAACTTTGTACTTATACCACAAAACCTTGAGGTTCATCACTGAGTCTTCATTAATTGCTTTCCAAGTAGTTTATTCTTCATACAGCATTCTGCAAAAGCTACCCACTGCTATCTTTCATCACCCCAGGGGTGGTGTTGTGTTTGACTTGATGGCATTGTGGCTCTTTGTTTACCTGGGTCTCATGCTCACAGACATTGTTTTTAGTAATAATGAGGCCGTGGTTTCATTTTTCTTCTTTAGTTGGGAAGAGTTAACTTGAACTTTGAGAACAAGCTGAAAACATTCTCCATAGTTCATGCAGCCGTTCTATGACAAGTCACAAGGAACACAACATCACCATCTGCAGATGTGGACATGTGCTGTTTTTCCTCATTTGATGCCTATTACAAGTTAGTAACATCATATCCCCACAACTGACCACTGTTTTATTCTATGGAAGAGAATCTCACCTGAGATTATGATGGTATTGAGGGAAGGTGGTACTTGTAGTTAACTTTTTTATTATCTGCTTCTGTTCTGACATTGCCAACTACAGAATCCAAAATGGGACACGAAGCTTCTAGACTAATAAAGAGAAAAATATATGGAAAGAGCTTCTTCTTTTTTTTTTTTTAAGTATAAGAAGCACTCAACATAATGCTTAATTTGTCAACACATTCTCTGCATTTTCTTCATGGACTGATGTGCTGACTGATTGGCATTGAGGTCTTGTTCCTAAAATAATCTTTAGGGTTCTGCCCATTTTCTGTAGACCAGTGCTCAAGTACATCTGCGCGTCCTGTTCGGTGTTTTCCCCATTCCACCCACACCACATGTGCAGCTGAGAACATCCCAGCATGCTTTGAGTGGCACCCTCTTCTCCCTCCTCCTTAACCCCATAGATCGCTGAGTCCCACACCCATTTGCAGCTGTGAAAGCCCTCAGACAGCAGTGTCGTGTTTCCTCACAGGGGAGCTATGTCCAAACCCGGTGAGCTGGAAGTGAGAAACACACACCCATTTTTCAGTCAGAAAATATTAGACCAGCAGTTCAATATTTATCCTTCCATGTCAGGCTTCCGTGAAAGACAGTAACAAAATTTACAGGGCAATAAGTGGAAAAATTCAGAGTCATTGGCATTAGGGAAAGAAAATTCTCATTAGGAGGGTGAGCTGTTCCTTTTGCAACAGTTTTGGGTTCAGGAGGCTTGTAATGAAATCACAAGTTTAGTGTTTTGGTCAGAGCCAGGGGCCAGGTGGAATTCAAGAGTTTTAGCATCTTTTCATAGTTCTTTTAATAACTTACTTGATTTGAGCAACTTCTTCGGAGGCTCGGCTTTCCCAGAATCCTAAGTGAGGTACTTCTTATTAGAAAGGCGAATTACTTTGTTAGAGAAGTTGGAAGCAAGCCATGTGGCTTTTAGACATTTTAAAAATAGCTATTTGAGTCTTCACTGGTCGAACTTTGCGTTTGGTGTATTCATCTTCAATGCAGAGAGCCTGTCTTTTTTCTCAGGGCTGCTTCTACCCTTGTGTCTATATCCGCTGTCTTTAGCACAGCCTATTCTGCAGTAATGTGAACCAAGTTGTAACGCCTCTTGAGACATACCGTATAGTCATACCTTTCCTTCTCTTGAAAAGGTGGAAGTGTTAGCAAACAGGCACTCACTTGTGAAACTAATTTGGAGATAATAATGGTGTGAACTCACTAGTTAAGATGTCCCAGATAATCAGAGACCTCACATGAACTCCCAGTTTGATTTGAATTTATTGTGATTGACGGTGTGCTCAGATGTAAGTCTCTTCATTAAAGCCAGCTACACTGAAGAAGAAAACTCTATCCTTTCACTCAGACCACTCTTTCCAGGGACTAAAATCAGAATGATAAGATGAGTCTCAAAGAAGTACTTTTCTCTGGCTCCTCCTCCACCTGCCACTCTAATGTTCTGGACGAGTTAAGTTATTTCCTAGGTGATGTTTCGTATGGTGCTCTGAACACAGTTCTTCCTGCTTTCCCTGTGGCATAATGATTTATCTCCCAGGGCAGGATTTGCTTGTCATTCCTGGTGCTACGTTGACAGTGGATGCTACAGAACCAGCTCCCTGATGCCTCCCGCGATGCTGGTCATAGCCTTTGTCAAGAGAGTTAGCAGGGCGTGGTGGTACATGTCTGCTGTCTCAGCGTTCTGAGGTGGGAAGATTGCAAGTTCGGGTAATTGAAGTCCTACCTCTCAGCGTCTCAGAATGTGACGTGATTTAACTTCACTATAACTTAGCTAGACCCTGTCTCAAAATAAGAAGCAAATGAAAAAGGGCTGAGGACATATCTCAGTTCCAAGGTCCTGGGTTCACCCCCCAGGACTGGGAAAAAAAGAAAAAAATAAAAGAGGTGTTATGTTGTATCAGATGAGGACTGTTATTCTCCACTATGTGTATTATATCAATGCTGTTGAGTCTTGACCTCTCAATGCCTATTTGCTTTAAAACTTATCTTTATATTTTGTCTTTTGCCCAAAAATCCATGGATGAGGGTCTAGAAAATTGCGTAGCAGAACCTCCACTATGCTTGAATGGTTCTTCCTTTCCAATGCTAGCTCACTCTTCTGCAACCAAACATATGTACCTAACTCTCTCCAGCACGATTGTCCTCCCCTCCTCCCACTAATCTCAGGAACCTCCTTGGTTTATTTGGTTTATTTTGTAAGCCAAGGTCCTTTCTCACCTCTTCTTTCATCATTCTTGGGTGTGATGGTGAAAATAACTTGGATTAATCTGGAAACCCTCCTATAGAATTGTCCCAGGAGGTGCAAAAGCCTCAGTCTTCTCTCGGATATGGAAGTCTATGGTCTGTCTGTCTCTGAGCTAATGGCTTTCCTCTGATAATCTCCTGTTCAAACAAAGTGCCAGAGACTTCTGCTCTAGGCTCTAGCGCAGTGAGGGGTGAACCTATGGCACATATGTTGTTTTTTCTTTGAAGATAAACGATCTTAATGTAGGAGTTGTTTTTTGTAAACTAAAACGTCAGTATTCAGGCTTAATTGCCATGTTGGCATTTTGCGATAAATAAGTGGGTTTTGAGTTGCAGTTTGGGCACTTGTCTCTGAAAGGTTTACCATCACTGCTCTAGGGAATTTGTGTTCCAGATTTTTCTCCTTGTTCTGGGTTCCTTTTCTTCTGACAGGATAACTCCAGTCCTTGCATGGCATTCTCCTTGTGTGCACATCTCTTTCTTCTTGTGGCATCTTCTACAAGGACATCAGTCACATTGCATAGGCCCACTGTACTCCAGTAAGACTCCCTCTTAAATGAATTCGCCACATCTTCAGTGATTATATTTTCAGGTTGTTTGGGCTTGTAGATGATGCCCCCCCCAAAGCTTTATGTGCTCATAGCTGGGGCTTTTGGGAGCTTGCAGGATCCAAAGTGCGTGATACTGGGATTAATGGTGTGGTACTAAATTGGTCCACTGATTAGAATTAGCACACTTCAGGGTGTGGCTGAGTGGATTTACTGAAGATAGATGCCCCACTCTGGGCGTGAGTGGCACCACCCAAAAGGTTTGTAGCCTGGATGGGATAAAAGGGAAAGGAAAGCTCGCTCCTTGATGTTTTCTGCTTCACTGTCTCCTGCCTGCTCTGCCATGGACTGTTTATCCTTTGAGATACTTCTCTTACTTCTCTGCCATGCCACTCTGCCTTGAAACCAACCAACTATGGGCTGAAATCTCTGAAAACTGAGCTAAATAAACTTTTTCTTCATTGACATTAGGAGTAGGGTATTTTGTCCCAGCAACAAGAAAAGTAACTAAGACACAGATCAAGTCACATTCCGAAGCATTGGGAGGTAGGAATTCACCTTATGAATTTTGTGCTGACGTCTTTCAATCAATAGCCACCGTGTTTCCACTCTATGCCTGGATGTGGAGCCAATTAGTTAGTGTATTTATTTATGTATTTTGGTGCTTAGGACCTTGTGCTTCATAGGCAAGCACTCTATCACTGAGCTAAATCCCCAACCCCATGGAGCCAGTTTAAACTGGAAGTCAAATAGTGATGTACTTCCTGCCATTGCTGGCATGAAACTACCATTTTCTGTGTTTGTTTTACATAGACACGGCCTGGATATGCTATTTAGACATTCTGTGTTTCTGATATTCTCTTTCCAGACTAGTATGGTTCCTGAACACAGATACATCTTTAGGGTACGTTTGTTGGGCAGCCCATGGACTGCCTAAAGATAACAACCTCACTGTGGTAGCTAAAGGTGAGAGAGGAAAAACAAGACAATTAAAGGAGCTTTACATGTGTTACTAACATCAGTGAACTAAATTGCATTAAGTCAGACACCTCTAATTGAGAACTACAGAACATGAAGATTTTTGTGCTTAGATCAGGACTTGTTTTGGCCGTAATTGTAATTTAGAATATAGGATGTTATGGAGCTCTTTGTCCTGCTGTTGAAAGGAACAAATCTCCTGTGTGCAATTAGTTCTTTTATGTCCCTTCTACTTTAATGATCAGACGTTAAACTGAATGAAACGTCCTGGTATTGGCTACATTAAGGCTAAAATTCAGGAGATGAAGGAACCTATAGACTTAATTTTTCAACTTGTACAATCCGGAAAAGCCTACTTTTAAAAGGAATTTTTGAAAAAGTTTTCAAGTTTCTGTTCTGTTTCTAATAAACTGGTCTATGATTTCAAAGGTAGGACTTCCTTATTTTCACCAGGTGCTGTGTCCTGTAGCTTGGAGAGAGACAATGCCTTTATTTGGAGGCTGGGTTTGGTAGAGGAGAGAGACTGGGTCAAGAGTCTCCTACCATGTGGCTGCTCTACTCAATGGCATATGCTCATCTTCTCCTATTTCCTCAGCTTCATGTATTAAACAATTGCTCATGGGATATCATGACCAAACTTTCACTTTAGAGGAGGTGTGTGTGGGGAATTTCCTTGACATTACATTGGTTTGTGTGCTTAAGTCTTATGTTAATTAAATCACCTGGGGAAAGAGGTTTTAACTTTAATTATGGTCACTCGAGAAGATTCATAAATGAGAGATAATGGTTTCTTGCTTTGTGACAGATGTTTGACATGTTAATATTTCCTTATTCTTTTACAATTAAAAGTATCATTTGAGAATTTCATTTCAGCTATTTCTGGGTTTATTACAGCACTGTCTAAAATCTGGATGCTTACTTTTTGGGGGTGATCACTGTTAAACTTTCCTTTAACTTTAGGCAGGAAAGTGGCACCGTTAATTACGAATTACAAACAGGGTTTTTAATAGTCTGTGGAATATATATAGGAAGGAGGTGGGGAGAGAGATAAGTAGATATTCTTTTTTTTTTTTATTTCCAAGAACATGTATTGGTACATTGTATACATAGTGATCACATTCATTGTACTTAAATTGTACCTGTACATGATACATCTTGGTTCCCCTCCACCCCCCACCCTTCCCTTCCACTCCCCCTCCCTTCCCTATTTAGAGTAGCTTTATTTACATTTTCTCCCTTTTTCCCTTTCTTTTTTTCCCCTTTCCTTCTTTTCCCCATCCTGCCTTTCTAATTCTCCTCCCTATTGAATATATCTTTCTTTTACTTAGTATCTATTATACTTTTTTGTCCTTATTTATGCTTACGGTTTCTCATATCAGAGAAACAATTTGATATGTACTCATGTGTGTCTGATTTATTTCACTTAAGAGTATGTTCTCAAGGTATATCCATTTACCTATAAATATCTCAAGTTTATCCTTTTTTGTGGTACAGTAATACTCCATTGTACAGAAAACCCACATTTTCTTTAGCCATTCATTATTTGTTGGGCATTTGGGTTGTTTCCAAGACTTAGCTATTACGAACTGTGTTGGTATAAACATAGGCATGCATATATCACTGTGGTGTGATGTTTTTAATTCTTCTGGGAAGATACCAAGCAGAGGAATAGCTGGGTCCAATGGAACCTCTAATTGTAGTTTTTAGAGGAATCTCCACACTGATTTCCACAGTGGTTGGACCAGCCTACACTTCCACCAACAGTAGAGGGGGCTTCCTTTTTCTCTACAGCCCTACCAGCATTTGTTATTGGTTGATTTCTTGATGATAGCTGCTCTTTCTGGAGTGGATGAAATCTTAGCGTTGTTTTAATTTGCATCTCTCGAATGACCAGTGATGTTGGACACTTGTTCATACATTGGTTTGCCATTTGTATTTCTTCATCTGAGAGGTGTCTATTCATTTCAGATGCCTATTTCGGATCAGGTCTCTAAATTTGGGGGGTCTGATTTAAGTAAACATTCTTGTTTTCTTCTTTCTCTCCCTCCTGAACTGCAGTCCATTAATAAGTTCTTTACCTCCAAAATATGTCTGAAATTTGCCTACCTCTATGTCTCCCAAGCTGAAGCCACCAGTTGACTCCTACCAGAGCTATGCACCTGGTACTCCTATATTCCTACTTTGCATCCTTTAAATGTGGGCTGCCCCAAGGAACCAAAGTAAGTTTAAAAAGCATAAATCAGTGTCTTAATTAACCTTTGACACAAATCCTTCTTAGCTGCTGAAGGACTTTTGAGCTGTGCCTTGTGTACTCTACTAGATTTGTCTGGTTTTCCACCCTTCATCTTCTACCCAATACAACCCAGGCGAGCCTCTCTCTGCTCTTCAAGTGTGCTAAGGATCTCTCTGTCTTACTGCTTCTTTGGCCTGGAGCGCTGGGTTCCAACAGCCTACTCCCTGCTAGCACCAGTGCATCCATGTGTGGACACACAGACAGACACAGACACAGACACACACACACACACACACACACACACACACACACACACATACACAGATCTGGCTCCTTTCTGCCATTCACATCTTGGCTTCAGTGTCCCGAAAAGCCTCTTCAGCCCCTCATTTCTGAATATGTTTCCCTTCTGTCATTCTCAGCCTCCAAATCTTGTTTATTTCACATCAGCTCTACAGTTTGATGTTGGGTATTTCTTATTTATTTATCTCGTTATGTCTAATTTCTCCTCCAAGTAGACATCTTGTCA
Organism: Hystrix cristata; assembly: GCA_004026905.1. Classification (NCBI taxonomy): domain Eukaryota; kingdom Metazoa; phylum Chordata; class Mammalia; order Rodentia; family Hystricidae; genus Hystrix; species Hystrix cristata. The sequence goes on along the minus strand of PVJO010008272.1, from coordinate 49,650 downwards.
GTTTTCTTTAACAGGCTATACTCTGCTTAACACATGCCTGGTAAAAAAAATAGGCACTGAATATTTATTGTATGGATAAATGAGTGATAAATAGAGAAAGAGAGGGAGGGAAAAGGCAAAGATGAGACTGTACGGGTTTCCCTCCTCTCATAATTTGAAAAGCAGAAAAAAACTTTTGAATTTAAGGAGAAGGGATGAATAGACACTGCTGTAGGTGAATGGTTCTTAGGTAAAACTGTCTACTGGGATCATTTCATATAAATTTTCTGGGAATTTCCTATTAAGCATTGTGTATACATTGAGTTGAAGCCTACAGATGAAATTTTGTTACCATACACTTTCCTTTCAATAAGGAAAGAAACTGGGATAGTAAATATTCTAGGTGAATCTCTGATAGTTTTGTGTATCTACTATGGTACCATGTTTACATGACTTTTCCCAACTATCAGGACTTTGTCTGTTCTTTCCCATACTACTAAATGCACCTTATTTCTCTCTGCATCCAACTATGCACCTTTTACTTCATTCACTTATGCAGTGCACATTTTTTTGGGGGGGGTGCTGGGGATCAAACCCAGGGCCTTGTGCTTGCTAGGCAAGTGCTCTACCCCTTCAGCTAAGTCCCCAACCCCTGCAATGCACATTTTTGAGTGCCTACTGTGTTCCAGTGTGTCCTAGAGTTTGCATTAATTGCATCTCACTGCTAACTTCTTCCTTCTACTCGCTCCTTCAAATCTAGCTCAGTCCTACTTTCTTCATGAAGTCACTCCTGCTTTAGCTTGATAGTGATTCTTCCATCTCCAAATCTCTGTTACATTCATAGCTTTATGCTACCTTTATGATTTTAAAATGTTTTACATCTGGTAGCTTGCCTTTCACCAACAAAAAACACATTTGGGGGTTGGGGGGAAAGATGGAATCCAACTTAGGATGATTTATAATATATTTATAATATATTTATAATATATTATAAATATAATATATTATAATTTATAATATAAATTTATAATATATTTTATTTATAATATATTTATAATTTATAATATATTATATTAATATAATATATTTATAATATATTTTAACTCTATCATGGTGTCTTAGTGAATTTCTTATTGTTGGGATAAAATACCCAACATCCACAAGTTAAAGGAGGAAAGATTTATTTCTGCTCAGTTTGTAGAGGTTTCACTCCACTAGAGTGCCGGGCCCATGCTAGGTGCTCATTAATTACCTGTAGAGTTATTCATTAACATCTTTGCTGCCGTGAGGACCTGGTAACCACAGCAACTAAGCCGCATGCAGGTACGCAGCAATATACTCCACAAGCATCTCAAGGACTTGGGAGTTAAACACAGCAGATATGGTTACTTGCTGTGGTTGTCAGAGAGCAGAAGCCGAGATATTATCCATAAGTGTGCAAGCCAAAGGGTTGGTCGGTAATGAAAGCAGAGACAAAAGAAAGTTCACTCCCCAAATCCATGCCGAGACGTTCAAACATACTTCAGGAAGGAGGAAACTTTGGTACAATAAAATGACATTATATTTCCACTGGCAGAACTCTTCCTGTAGCTGGTAAGAGGGCTGAAGCACCTCGCCTGGGAGATTCATTTTAAGATCACCTCTCTCCTGAGTTCTGCTTGCACACTGTCCATGAAACCCTCTAATCACCTGGTTTCCCATATGCCTGCTTCTCATTATACGATAATAAACAGGCTTTTCGTCGCTGTGAACTTGATTAAGTCAAGTCTGCCTCTGAGGGGTGACAGAGCTACTTCCAATTACTCAATAAAACCAAGTTTCTTAACTGTCAGCCGGAGAGCAGATCTGGGGGTGTCGCAGATTCACCAAGGTGGATGTGACCTTTCAGGGACTCTCTGAGCAGTCAGCCATAATACTATAAATTATGAAAAATCTCTCTGTATAGTAATTTAACCTGCACCTTGCTGTGTTTCATTTGAATAGAGGAGGGAACACTCACTTTTTTTTCACTCCCTGCCTCTCTCTCTGTCCTATCAACAATTAAGAAATCTTATTTTTGACCTTTGTTTTCAGAGGAGAAAAGGTAAGTGGAGCCGGATTCTTCTTTTCCGGCTCTTGTTATTTTAGGTCAGGTTTTGCTGAGCTGCAAAACATTTTCTCAAAGAAGAAATCGGGGGAAAAATACACAAACTCAACCTAGGATGCATTTAGAATTCTGTGTAGACTTCTCAAAAGTCATCTTACATTTATGTAAAATTCTATCACCTGTTCTTAAAATTCAGAAATAACTTAAGAAGATCACTTAGGCTAATTTTCCCATGAGAAAGTTAATAGCACACATATCAGGAAGGTAAAGTGGATTTGGCAGATGAATTGCAAGCAACATTAACAAGAAAGATTTTGCTGCTTCCCGATTCCTGAATAGTTATTTGCACTTCTATAGCTGCCACGTATGAATCTGGTTCAGTGCAGAGACTAAGCACATTCAAACATCAGGGGCTCTCACAAAACTGCATTTGAGAACTGTTACGCTGTTTTGGAGGAAAACTAAAATAAGATAGACAGTAATGTGCTTCTTTAATTTTGGAAGGAACTTTTGGGAAAAGCATATATTTTACCATTGTGGATGTCATTTAAATTTCCTTTCCACTCTGAGAAGAAATTTTAAAATATCAATGATATTCCTTTGCCTTATAAAATTAAAAAAAAGTAGAGTTCACATCCCTAGCTTAAAAAAAAAACCAGAATTGTTTTTAATTACCTCTTTAAAAACTCAGGGATGAAGTTTTGTGAAGAAAAAGGTTATCTGGGACGCTTGCTTAACTATGAGGTCTGAAGTATTTACAAATCAGTGAGTCTGAAGCATTCACACTTTTAACATGTGGGTCATTCAGACCGGGGGCTCTGTGAGTTGGGAACATGACTGAGAAACTTTTGTCGGGTCCTGTTCTGCATTTAAAAAGCCACACGAGGCATGGTGTGGAGGACAGTGCAAGGGATGCCTACAGCTGGAAGAGTACACATTCTGTCACAGGGAGGCTGGCATGATGTGCTTGCATTCACAGTGTTGCCCAAACTTGTTATGTTTCTTCAGACACACTCGTTTATGGAAATGAAAAATAATCACTCTTTGAAGCAAAGGATATGCATTAATGTGATAAGACTAAAATGTGAAGCACTCATGGCAAGGCAAAGGGAGCATTTGCAAAGTCAAGCTGAGAGTGAGTACGGCTGGTGATGAGAATTTCTATGGGAGAGGGCTGGCTTCGGTAACGAGGGAGGATGCTCTGCGTTAAGAAGTCAAAGATTTGAATTTGGGGCTACAGATTGGATCTAGAATGTGCTCTGAAGGCCTTTATGCTAAAGCTTGGTCCTCAGCTTGGTGGCAGTGGAAGGCAATGGAACCTTTAAAAGATGGGGCCTAGTGAGAGGTCTTTAGGTTACTGGGGACGTGTCCTAGAAGAGGATTGTGGGATCCTCTCTCTTCCTGTTTCTCTCTTTCACTTCCTGGAAATGAAGTAAGCAGCTTTTTCCTGCACAAGTATCCACCATAATGTGCTGCTTCACCACTGGGACCAAAGCAATGGGGCCAATCAATCAGTCATGGACTGGAACTTCCACAACCGTGAGTTAAAAGTAAACCACTTTTCTTTATAAGTTGATTTTCTCAAGTATTTGTTATAGTAACAGGAAGCTGAATAACACAGATGGCCTTTGAGTTGTAGAAGATTTGGGGAGACTTATTCTAAAAGGAAAATGAGAAAATGAAAATAGTGCTATGAAGATATATTTTAGTTTAGGAAAGAAACAGAAAAGGTCTAATATTTGTTAGCTTGTTTTGAAAAGCAGGTTAAAAATAGCTAATGATGTGTGTCTGCACCGGGCATGACAAAGGCTGCATGAGACCCCCCCCACTCTGGAAAGTGAGAAAGGGGAAGAGAATGAAGTAAGGTGAAGCAAACTGAGAGAGGACACATGACTCTCATGGCCGGGGGTGGGAAATGGTGAGACAAGGGGACGAGGGAGAGGCCGTGAAATGATCATGTCAGACTTGATCTGCACCCGTGCTGGCTATACAGATCTGACCCTGGCAGGGGACACGGTGGCTGATGCTCTTTCTTGGGAAGGGTGTCAAGAAGTGTAAGGGGTATTGTGTGTGCATGTGTGTGTCGTGGGGAGTGAAGGGCATTCACACAGTCTGCTAGGACTTCTGCTTGAGCTGAGCATACAGTTGAGAAGATCCAGTGGCTAGACAGAGGCACAAGGTCACAGTCAATTTGGTGAGTTTGGAATACGGCTCCTAAGAATTTAGGCAAAACCCTTGTCAGAGAGACTTGTACAGAGTATCAAAGGTTAGCTGACCGCCAGGGAGCAACAGCAGAAAGATGATCTGGGGTTATCCCGGCTTCCCAGGATGCTGGATTTATTAGCAATGAGAATTGTTTCAGAGGCGCCAGCTGATAGATCAAATCCTACATATGTGTGGCCCATTTTGGTCAAGATTGATGTAGAAGTCAGATGACTACACAGATTAAACCAGCTCTGGGGCTACAGGAGGGAAGAAGAATAAATATTGACTGCAACAGATTCCTTCCGCTCTGATCTAGAAACCAAATATCAAACTCATTCTGACACCTAAGGAAATACATATGTTAACACAAGAAAAGACAAATTCAATTTATTTCTTTGGGCTCAAAGAGGGCTCTGTAGAATCTGTCTCCTCAAGGTCGGAGCTGCCATCAAGTTCTGAGGTATTCAAGGTCTGCAAAGTTGAGAGGAAGCTGAGTCCCGGTATGTGATGCTTTTGCTGCAACAGAGCCCCAGAGAAACCATATTTCTGTGACACATTTACCTCCAAACAATAACACCCACCTTGAACATTTACACTAATTTCTTAGTTTGGCTATGAATAAAACTGTACTAGACTATCCACAATAACTCTAGCTTTTGAAATCCTAACAAAATATATAGACTTGTCTTTATTCCACAAGTCTTAAGACATGTGCATCCTTGAAATAGCTCTGAGGTCCCCCCTCCCCTCATCCTCACCCTCCCTGCACTCCAAGGTAAGTGTTCGGCAAGGCAGGATGTTATATGGTCTCTGATAGCTCTAAACTTTATTGGATTGAACTATTTCAGTTTGGGGATGGTTTTGCCATGTTTTGCATGCTCTCATACACATAACATCCATTCCATCTAAGATGGAATAATTTCCACTCCACTTCTCCCAAGAGCAAGAAATAGAACATTTTGGATCTTCCCAGAGTACAATGGTGGGGCAAAGCCTGGAAGGATATTACAGTATCTCTGGGACCTAAAATTGAAACATCTGGAAAACATAGCTTTAGCAGAGAGTAAAAGAAAAGCTCCTGGAATCAAGACCCAATAGGAAAACTAAAAACCACAGAGAAACTGGATAAACTGAACACAATGAAGAGAAAAGAAGGAAGAATTTTGGAATGCCAACCCTGGTTCCCAAGGAGGGAGACCTCCCTCCACAAACACACATTAAACCTGGATCGGGTCAGCAGCTCCGGAGAGAAACAATGGACTTTCATGGGGTTACCATGAAAAGCTTGTGATTATCATAAACTGCAAATACTCTGAAAATGACTCCTTCCACATGGCTAACTAGAGTTGGAGAAGAAATCCATTGTAGTGCCCACCATATTAGGAACCATTTTAGAAAAGGATTAAACGTTTAAGGCTAAGCTATTCTGAGAATCAAAAGTCACAGAATAACTATACTTCAAAATCTGGGGTCACACTACCACAGAGATGGGGTGGGAGAGGTCCATGAGAGAAAGTTGCAGAGGCGAGCTGGGCTAGTCACAGACCCACTGAGAAATTTAAACAATGGCAAACTCAGGCTGGAAGGACCTGGCGATCCTTCCCTCTGTGGTGAGAAGCCAGGCCAATTGCATGTAGTCTTTTGAAGGGGCTGGGGCTGAAAGAGCTGGCATCGAGTCCAGTAGATTGCTTGACCTGTCTTGTTGCCTACTTCCAGTAGAGAGCTCGTTGGTCTGTTTGCTTTCCCCGTCTGCCATAATCAGAGCTGTGCTTCAGCTTGAAAGGTTGCCACATCCTGGGATGTTCAGACAGAAGGGGCTCTGGAGCAAGGGAGGCACCTTGCAAACATACAGGCCGTAGATCTAGAAAGAGATACCAGTGTTTTGGGATGCACAGAAGGGCACGAACACTAAAAGCAGAGGGCACAAAAACTAAGATCTGCTGGAGTGAGTATAGCCTGAAGACAGACACCACACTACTCATTGACCCCACCCAGTGGGCAAGGGAGGAAGAATTTAGCATTCACACACTCCACCCAGTGGAGATGAACCAGGCCCTAGTTGTGGCTCCCTGTCCTCTCGCATGTGTGGTGGACTCCAGTACTGCAGGCTACAGGGAGAAACCACTCACCCAAACACAAGGAGGAACTTCTTGGACTCATTCTTCCTTGTTCTTTTTTCCCCCTCTTTCTTTTGCTTTTTGTTTGATTCTTCTTTCTTATTTTTTCCTTCTCTTTTTCCTGTTCTTTTTATTATTGTTGTTACTTTTGACTAATTGTATTGACTTTCTTTTATTCTTTGACTGGATTATTCACCTCACTTTTCTATCCTCTAATTTTCATCTTCCTTTTCTTGTTTTTCAAATTTCATTTCTTTCACTTTCCCCTTTCCCTACCCTCTCAACTTTATTAGTAATACTATTAAGCTTTTTCAATTTTTAGCTATGTAGTTAATGCTATGTTATTATTGCTGAATTCTTCATTACATTTAGTAGACACTGTCAATATCTGGTTTCTCTTTGACTCTGTTATTGCTAATTTCTTTTCCATTGTCAATGATAGCAGAGTTGTTGCTTTTAATTATTTTTTATGTCATCGTCTGGTTTCTTTGTGTTATAAACATTACTGCAGTTCATTTTCTTCTCTCTAGTGTGCTGAGATCAATCCCTTAGAAAAAGGTTGAAGACTAACAAGACCCTCAGATATTAGGCTGAGTAGGTTGAAGAGGGCTATAAACAGCAAAACATAACCAAACACAAGGACACATCACAGAGAGACAGATTCTAACTAAACAGTTCTTCATTGTAGTAACAGAGTTTCCTACTTTACGTGATCTCCAATACAAAAACAATAGATATATGAAAAAGCGAGACAACAAGATGTGTCTAAAAATGCTTAACTCTCTGAAAGCTGATCTCAGGGACACAGAAGTAGAAGAAATTACAGGCAAAGAACTCAAAACCCAAACAGTCAAAATGTTTGAAGAGATCAAAGAAGAAACAGATAGGTAAATTAATAAGATGTTTAGTGAGTTTAAAGAGGATTTTATGAAACAGAGAAAAGGTTTTACTAATGTGTGATGAGCTTAAAAATCAACAATGATCTAATTGAATTAGACAAGGCAATATAAGATATGAATGACCATTTCAGTAAAGAATTAGAAATTATGAAAAAAAAGCACGCATATATGGAAATTATGAAAAATTCAGCAGAAAACATGGGGAGCAGATTTGACCAGTGTGAAGATACAGTGTCAAAAATTGAAGACAAGGTGGATGTAGTAGACCACAAACTCTATGATACCCTAAAAACAACAAAATATCATGCAAACAGGATGTAACACCTGCTAGATGATTTTAAAAACCCTTCAGAATTATATAAATAAAGAAAAGGAGAATCTCAAAGGTATGAAAAATTTATTCACTGAAATTATAGCAGAAAACCTTCCAAATCTAGGGAAAAAATTCAACATTTACATACAAGAGGCACATAGAACCCCAAATAGCCAGTACCAGAGAAGAGCCTCTCCATGACACATCTTAATAAAATGTCCAGAAATTCAACGAAAGGAGCGAATATGAAAAACTTTTAGAGAAAACAGCAAGTAACCTATAAAGGCAAGCCTATTAGGATAACAGCAGATTTCTCAGCACAAATCTTAAAGGTCAGGAAAGCATGGACTACAGTTTGTCAAGGCCTGAAAGAAAATAATTGTTAACCCAGACTTCTATATCCTGCAAGTTTAGCCTTCAAAACTGACAGAGAAGTACAGACTTCTATGACAAATCGTGATGAAAATCATGACCACTAAACCAGCCTTGCAGATGGAAATCCTGGATGGAGACAGCAAAGTCCCTAACAGCAAATACCCCAAAGGAAAGTGAATATCTAACTGGGAGAATAGTTAAACAAAAGGAAAAAAATCAGCACTAGAAAAATGATGCAATGACTGCATCTAGCAAACATCTTAGTGTAATAATGTCAACGGTCTTTTCTCTCTAATCAAAAGACATAGATTGGAAGATTGGATTAGAAAACAAAATGCACCTATATAACCTACAGAGGACACACCTCATCCAAAAGAGAGCTCATAGACAAATATTGAAATAATGGAAAATGATATGCCATGCAACTGGAGCACAAAAGCAAGCAGGGGTAGCTATCTTATTTTCAGACAGAGCTACTTCAAGCCAAAATTGATCAGAAGAGGCAAAGATGGCCATTACATATTGGTAAAGAGAAAAATTCAACAGAAAGAGATGACCATTGTAAATATTTATGCACCAAATGTTGGTGTACCCAACTTCATAATAAAAAAGTGACACAAAAGAACAGATAGACACTAATACAATCATAGTAGAAAACTTTAATACCTCATGCTTACAAATAGATGTGCCAACAAGGCAAAAAATAAAAAAGAAGTATCAGATTTAAACCACACACACTGTTGAACAAATGGATTTAGCAGATATTTACAGAGTGTTTCATCCAACAACAATAGAATACACATTTTTCAGCAGCTCATGGGACTTTTTCCAAAATAGAACGTATTTTAGGCCATAAGGCATGCTTAAACAAACGAAAAAGAATTGAAATAATTCTCTATATACTATTGGATCATAGTGAAACTAGAAATGAACAGCAAAAGAACCCACAGAAACTATGCTAACATATGGAAATTTAAAATAATTGATGAGATCATAGAAGAAATTTGGAAAGAAATTAAGAAAGTCCCTACAATCAAATGACATTGGAGGCACAAAATACCAAACCCAGTGAGGCACAATGAAAGCTGTTTTAAGAAGGAAGTTTCTACCTGTGAACACAGACATGAAATTAACTGACTGATCTCAAATAAATAACTTAATGATGCATCTCAAGTTCCCAGAATAACAAGAACTACTCAAATCCAAACCTAGTAGAAGGAAAGAAATTATAAAGATCAGAGTGGAAATTAAAGAAATTGAGATGAAATAAATATTACAAAGAATCAGTGAATCAAAGAGTTGTTCTTTGAAAGGATAAGCAAGATGAATAAACCCTAAGTTAAAATTAACAAGATAAGGAAATAAAAACTCCTTATGAATGCAAGGAATGAAGAAGGTGAAATCGCAGCTGATGCCACCAAAGTCCAGAGGATGATAGCAAACTATTTTGAAAATTTATATTACAATAAACTGGAGAATCTAGAAAGAATGGAGAAATTCTTAGACACATATGAATTGCCCAAATTGAATCAAGAACATATAAAAACCCCAAATAGACTGAACAGGCAATGACATAGAGGCATAAAAAAAACTATCAGCTGGGGCTGGAGATTTAGCTCAGTGATTAGAGTGCTTGCCTAGCAAGTGCAAAGCCTTGAGCTCGATCCCCAGCACCGAAACAAACAAACAAACAAACAAACAAACAAAAAACCCCAAAAAAACCCTATCAACTAAGAGAAGCCCATGACCTGATGAATTCACAACTGAAATCTATCAGAACTACATTGAAATTTTAATGCCAGTACTCCTTAAACTCTTCTGTGAAATTGAAAGGGTAGGAACATTGCGAAACTCATTCCTGGAAGCTAGCATTACCCTGATAACCCAAACCAGATGAGGACTTACCAAAAAAAGGGAACTGTAGGCCGATCTCTTTAATGAACATAGATGGCAAAAATCCTCAACAAGATACTGGCAAGCAGAATGCAACAGATCCTCAAAAAGTTCATATATCATGACTCAGTTAACTTTATCTCAGGGATGCAAAGATGTTTTAGCATATGTAAATCAATAAATGTAATACATCACATAAACAGAAACCAGGACAAAAATCAATGATCGTCTCAATAGACACAGAGGAAGTCTTTGACAAAATCAAACATCCATGATAAAAACCCTGATAAAAATAGGAACAGAAGGATTTATCTCAACCTGATGAATACCATTTATGACAAACCCATGGCCCACATCACACTAAACAGGGAAAAAGTATTTCCCTTAAAATCAGGTATGACATAAGGTGTTCACTCTCACCTTTCTTGTTCAGTATAGTGCTTGAAAATTTAGCCATAACAAGCTGACACAACAAAGAAATGAAAGGGGTACATATAGGAAAGAAAGAAGTCAAGCTTGTCTGATTTGCAGATGACATGATCCTTTGCATTGAAGATACAAAAAACTCCACCAAATGACTCCTAGGGCTAACAAACAAATCCAGCCAAGTAGCAGAATACAAAATCAATGAGTAAAAAGCAGTAGCATTCCTGTACCTCAATAATGAGCTCACTGAGAAAAAAATCAGGAAAATAATTCATGACAGCTTCAAACAATGAAATACCTAGGAATTAATGTAACTAAGGGAGTGAAGGACTTCTACACAAAAGACTATAGTACTTTGAAAAGAGATTTACGATGGTATCACCAAATGGGAAGACATCCCCTGTTCCTGGATAAGCAGAACAATACTGTATTGTCAAAATGACATATTACAAAAAATTATATATAGATGTAATGCATTCCCAATGAAAATACTAACAGCATTATTTATAGAAGTAGACAAAACAATCCTGAAGTTTATGTGGGACCAGAAGGGACCCAGAATATCAGCATGCCAAGGCAGCAAGAACAAAGCAAGAAGCATCACAGACCTGGATTTCAAGGTATATTACAAAGCTACAGTAATAAAACAGCACGGTACTGGCACAAATACAGACATGCTGATCAGTGGAAAAAAACGGAGGGTAGAAAAACCTCAAACACCTTCAGCCATCTGATCTTTGACAAAGGGGCCAAAAACATATGCTGGAAGAAAGACAGCCACTTAACAGATGGTGCTGGGAAAACTGGTTATCCTTGTATAGAAGAGTGACTCTAGGTCCCTATCTTTCACCCCACAGTAAGTCAAATCAAAATGGATCAAAGGCTTACGTATAAAAAACAGAAATACTGGATCTGATGGAAGAAATTATTGATAAAACTTGACATTTGCGTACATGAGGAGTTTTTTTTTTAACAGAACCCCAGTGGCACAAAAAAATAACACCAACCATGACAAATAAAACTACATCATTTAAAAAGCTTTTGCACAGCAAAGGAAATGACTAATAGAATGAGGAGACAACTTACAGAATGGCTAAAAATTTTGCCAGCTCCTCCTCTACCAGAGAACTAATCTAGAATGTGTAGAACTCAACAAAGTTAGACTCCCCCCCATAAAAGACTCAATCAAAAATGGCAATTATGATTAACAGAGGTTTCTCAAAAGAAAAAACACAAATGGCCAATGGGTGCACTAAAAAGTGTGTGGTGTTTTTGGCTATTAGAGAAACACAAATCAAAACAATGCTGAGGTTCCATTTTACTCTGGAAAGAATGGCTATTATTTCAAACTCAAAAAAATAGTTGATGTTGGAGAGTTTGCAAGGAAAAAGGAACCCTTCTACATTGTTGGTGGGAATATAAACTATGGAAATCAATATGGAGACTCCTCAGAAAAATAAAATTCCTTTTGTCCTAGCTATATCTATTCCGGGTATCTTCCTGAAAGAGTTAAAGACATTATTTTACAGTGATAAACACATGTCCAGTTAATAGCAGCACAACTCATAATTGCTAAATCTTGGCAACAGCCTACATGTCCATCCATAAACTGATAAAGAAAATGTGGTATATATTTACAATGGACTACTATTCAGCCATAAAGAAGGATAAATTTGAGTCCTTTGTAGGAAAATGCATACACCTTGAGACTATAATGCTAAGTAAAATAAATCAGACACACAATTAAATATAGTATGGTTTCTTATGAGAAACTCAAAATTTAGAAAAATGTAGAAGCAAAATAAAAGTTAGATGATAGGATGCAGGGAGATTGACCTTGAGGGGATTGGAAGGGGATCTGGGGTTGGGGAAGATGGGAGGGACACATAAAAAGGCTCATGGAGTAATATGTAGACATACCAGTTTCTCATAATGAAGGTATTATATATTGTAAACCTGTGCTAATAAAACAAGGAAGAGGAAAAATTGTAAATAAAGCACAATGCTGGTTGGGGAGGGTCTGCATCTTTCACAGACTCTTCTTCTTTCTGTGTCCTCCCTAGCAGACAGGGTTAGGGAGCCATCAGGTCTCATTTTTAAGGGCATTAATCCCATTCATGAGAGCCCTCCTTCATGACCTTTTTATATCCCCAGGGCCTCACCTCTGTATACCATCACTTTGGGGATTTAGTCTTCAACATATAAATCTTAGGGGAAAATTAATTTTAGTGTATTACACAGGGATTCAAAAATGCTGAAAAAAATGACTAGAATCAAATAGAAAATACCCAAGTGTGTTGCTCTTAGTAAGGTGGAATCGTGCTGTAGAAGGTGCTGGGATGGAAAAATGTTACTATCTGTGGATCACAAGTCAAAATATGTTTAACTCTGTTGTTGCAGACCATGAAGCCCACATCTTTTCATACACGAATGCTCCATGAAGGTGTGTGTCTAAAGAAATGACAGATATCTGCTGCATAAGTTCTCAAGGATCAAATCTAATGTGCAGGAAAACTGTGCTCACCATTGCTGCTATAGAATGGGATGTGGCCCCAAAGGCTTTGGAAGCTGTTCCCAAGGAGAAGGCTCAAAATCTTTGCACACCTGATGCAAAGTGTCCTTTGAAGACAGTTCTCTAGACAACGTGCTTCATTTAAAAGCGTGTTGAGCTTTGTTTAGGAAAAATTCAGATATCAATATTAATACTGTTCACCTGTTACTAAGGACTTTACAGAGGGAGTGAGTCCAAGGAAGCCAAAGGCAATGACCTTACTCCAAATTCAGAGAGGCTGCACCAAGGGTCCAGGTGTTAATAATGTCTACCTAGCACCTCCATGCCGGCATGCTGGGAGGAAGCCTGTGTGCCTGCACTGTGGTGGAAATCTGGTGACTGGTAGTTAAGGCAAAGAAATCCAATTTGATAAGCAACACAAGTTGGAAAGTAAGAGACTGTTTTCCTTTCTCTGTGTTTTTTTCTTTTTTCTTTTTGATATTAGACCAAGGATCCCCATTTCAAATGACAGCATCTTAGGAATGGCAGTTCTTTTTGCCATCCATTCCTAGAAGATCAATATTCCTAGAATATACAGAATTTATTTCCCAATAAAGCTCGAAAATTTCTTCAAATGAAGACACAAAAAGAATTATAAGAATAATTCACCCCGTACACATGAGTGTCATGGAAAGAAGTCTTTATCTATGCCAACCATTAAAAATTATGTTTTCCTGTGCTGGAGGAGATTATATGATCGAGTGGCTTCAGCTCTGGGCCCTTTTTCCTCAAGGCAAGAAAGCAGACTCTCAGGCTCCTTAGGCTTTAAAATATTTTTATATCCCAATCCAGTGTCCTGATATACAGAGAAAACCAGTCCTTTGTAGCTCTATCTAGCAGGGCGGGACATTCTGTTGTAACAGTAGTAAATTACACCAGAAGCCGCTCTCTAGGAAGAACATTTCTAAATCATAAATCATCCAGAACTATTTGTAAAATACACTGATAGACAGTGGCGGACTTCTTTTTTTAAATTTTATTTTAATGGTACATTTTAGAGGTACATAGTGATAACATTCATCATAGGGGGTTGTACATGATATATCTTGTTGCTTCTTTTTTCCCTGTTCCACTCCCCTCCCTTCACTCTCTCCTCCCTTATTTACAAAAGCTTTGTTTCCATTTTTTTCCCTTCCATTTCTTATTGCTCTTGTCCCTCTGTTCCTTTCTCCCTCCCTTGTTCCCTTTCCCATTTGGACATTTTCTTCCCTTTCCCAATATAATACATTTTAGTCTTTATTTACACTTTCAGTTTCTCACACCAGAGAAACAATGCAGGTGGTGGACTTCTTATTGTGGTCAACTTGAGCAGGAACGCCCAGCTGGACTGAGTTGGTGTGGTGCTGGGTGTAGAGGATCCACCTGAAGGTTATTGCTGACATAACATAAAGGAGAGTAGGGGCAGAAGGTAGGGGCTGGCCGTTTCCCAGGAGAAGCTTTGTTGAGGGTGGTTCTCCTGAAGGGAACTTGCCTCCTGTCCTTGCAGGAGGATCTTGGAACCTTGCTGTCATTGGGATGGCTGCTGTTCGCTTTGGAGCAGCTCTGGTCTTTATCTCAGCTGTGAGTGTTGTACCCTGTATAGATTTCCTCAGCCTTTCAACGCAGACACAGATGTACGTGGGACATTGCTGTCGGCTCCCAGCCCTTGATTGGATTTTTTGGGTCTCCAGTATGTAAGTATGTGTTCTACACTCTTCCTGCATTTGTGTGCTTGAATGTTGTAATTTGTAAATGTCCTGTATTAAATCTGCTCTTTCGCAAACCATTGACTCTAGAAAGGTAACTGATGCAGAAATTGGTAGCAGAGAAGTGGGGTGCTTGCTATGACGTTTTCTGGCCATGTGGCTTAAGGGCCTTTGGAATTAATTTGGAAAGGTTTTGAGAGACTGGCCAAAGAGCCAGTCTCAAAACTGGAATGCTCAAACTTATTGTAGGGGAGACTCCGGTCAGAGTGTGAAAAACCAGAGTAACAGATGGAAATGCCACCAGTTAGGATGAGGCTTGGGAGGCCTCTGTTGAGAAGGACTGAATTGGCTGCTGGATCCTGGGTGGTACATGTGTGCTTTGGCAGAGGTTGGTCTGCATTTTGCTTGTGTTTGGAGATACCGCCTGGGCGGCAGAAAATTTCAGTGCAGTCTGGTATTGGGATAGCAGCGTACTTGGACAGACCTATGCTGGAAATCGAGAGTGGAGAGTCAGCTGTGGACTGCAAGGATGAACTGAGGAGAACGTGGTGGTGGAGAAGAAACAAGACAACAGAAAAATGACCTAAGGCCTTTGACCAGAAGGGAAGAGTGCATTTGGGGTTCAGGAGATCCTTTTCGCTGTTTCTTCATGTTGTCATGCTCTGTTGTTAAAGTTAGTGGAAACCAAAGGAATTTTAAAATTCGAAGCCATATTTTTTTAATGTGGATGCACTGTATTAGTATATCATACTTTGTAAGCAAATTAATGTTTTAGAACAAGCAAGAGAGACAGAATGGAGTTGTGCATTTGTATGTACAGTTGTGGTTTTGGACCCCTGTTTGTAATCAGTGTTGAGAATCCTTTGAATATTTGTTTCTAGTGTGGGAATGAGTGCAGTAATTGTATTGTTAATGTAAATCTGGATAGGCCAAGATATGTTAACTCTTTCCCAATCTGCCACCGGACACTATAGTTTAAGGAAATGTATCTGGTTATCAAGTTGACCAGGGGTGGATTGTGGTGGACTTACTATTGTGGTCAACTTGAGCAAGAACACCCAGCTGGAGTGAGTTGGTGTGATTCTGGGTGCAGAAATCCACTTAAAGTTTATTGCCCACAAAACATAAAGGCGAACGGGAGCAAAAGACAAGTGCTGGCTTTTTCCCAGGAGAAGCTCTGTTGCGGCTGGTTCTCCTGAAGGGAACTTGGCTGTTCTTGTCACAGAGAGCTCAGGGGCTTTCTGTCATTGGAGACGGCTACTGTTTGCTTTGGGGAGCTCTGGTCTTCATCTCTGCTGTGAGTGGTGTACCCGGGTCCAGTACAGATTTCCTCAGACTTGTAGTGCAGACGCGGACTTACACGGGACAGTGCCGTGGGCTCCCAACCCTTGACTGGATCTTTCGGGTCTCCAGTGGAGAGAGAGACATTCGGCACTCTTCCTGCATTTGGCTTGTGGGTGAATGTTGTAACCTGTAAATGTCCTGTATTAAATCTGCTCTCTTGCAAACCATTGCCTCTAGGAAGGGAACTAATACATAGGCTGGTGACAGTATTGCATTTGTATTAAAATCTATGATGCTAATGCAAGCTAAAGAAAGCAAACTTATGATCAGAGATGGATCGTAAAGTTTTACAGCTCATTCTATTCATTGTATGTCTGCAATTATTTTCAGTGCACTGTCTAAAAATCTTTATGAAAGTTTGATTATAAACAGTTGCTGTCTATAACCAACTCCATTTATAGCAAATGATATTTTAATACTTAACAATAGAGGTGTCTACTCTAGACAGATGATATGGAATTTCCAGTGTCAGCAGCATCAATAAAGCCATTTTTCAATTACTACAATGCATGGCAGCATTTATTCATTTCTATCTTTTCTCTGGAAAGAGTACCATACGTCATTTTCCTCCTTTTGGGGAAATGGCTGTTATTACTGAAGCATACATGGTCATTCAACCAGGCTATAAGGTGGAAACTCTGCATCATCTTCCCTACCCTGAATTTTAACTCATTATTAAGAAATATTAGTTTCTACTTCTGGTGAAAATGTAGGGGTGCCTACAAAGTCTGTATTCCTGATGAAAAAATAACTTTTAGATACTGTACCCAAAGTATGTTTTTCTTTTTTCTCTTTTGTAGTTAAAATTTATTCAAAATGACACAAACTTACAGACCATTATACAGACTCGCAGATCATAATACATTGTGCCATTTGCATAAAACAAAAAGCAGTGTTAACAATCATGTAAATGCAGTATTGAGTCACAACTACGTAAAGTTGATTGTAGTACATAGTGTACATGTTACTGTTTTAAGGTTGGGTTATTAGGTTCTTGTTTTTCAGATATCATTGTTCCTCTGGATTTCCATTCCCCTCCCCCTTTGCCCTCTTCTTGTTCCCTTGGACCCTTTGCCTGTTGGGTGAGATCTGTTCCCTTGTATTTTTGTATCCATCTTTTATCATTTTCTTTGTATTTTGTCCACTCAAATGAGGGGTACCATGTGGTATTCAACCTTGTGAGTATGGTTTATTTCACTCAATATTATGTTTTCCAGGCCCATCCATTTTCCTATAAATGGCTCTAATTTGTCCTTTATAGCCGAGTAGTATTCCATTATATAGATACCACATTTTGTTTATCCAGTTACTTGTTGATGGGTATACAGGCTGCTTCCAGAATTTAGCTATTACAAATTGTGCTGCTGTAAACATGGGTATGCGAGTATCACTGTAGTATGATGTCTTAACTCTTTGGAGAAGATACCTAGTAGGGGAATGGCTGCGTCTTATGGGATTTCTACTTTCAGGCTTTGGGGAAATCTCCATACTGATTTCCATAATGGTTGTACTAGTTTGCATTTACCCCAACAATGTGGGAGAGTTCCTTTTTCACCACAGCCATGCCAGCATTTGTTATTGTTTGATTTCCTAACGATTGCTGTTTTTTCCAGGACAAGATGGAATTTTAGTATTTTAATTTGCTTTTCTCTAATGGCTAAAGATGTTGAAAATGTTTTCAAATATTTGTCGGCCATTTGTATTTCTCCCACTGTGAAGTGTCTGTTCATTTCTCTAGCCCTTTTCTTGATTGGGTCATTAATTTTAGGTGGTTTAATTTTTTTTTTTGAGTTGTTCATATATTCTAGATATTAGTCCTCTGTCTGAGGAGTAGTCAGCAAAGATTTTTTTCCCATTCTGTAGGTTTTCTCTTCACTCTGCTGACTGACTCTTTTGCTGTATAGAAGCTCTTTAGTCTGACATAATCCCATTTGTTGATTCTTACTGCTATTTCCTGTGCAATTGAGATTCTGTTTAGAAAACCCATTCCTACTCTTGTCTTCAAGTGTTTTACCTATTTTGTCTTCCAGAAGGTTTAATGTTTTGGTTTTAATGTTTAAATTTTTGATCCATTTTGATTTTAATTTAGTATATGGTGAGAGATATGGGTCCAGTTTCATTCTTCTGTAAACGGATAGCCAGTTTTCCCAACATCAGTTGTTGAATAGGCTGTCTTTCCTCCAACATACACTTTTGGACACTTTGTCAAAGATCATATATTTGAATATGTCTGGGGAAGTTTCTGTGTCCTTGATTCTGTTTCATTGGTCCACATACCTGTTTTTGTTCCAGTATCATGCCATTTTTATTACTACTGGCTTGTAGCATAGCTTGAAGTCTGGTGTTGCTGTGCCACCTGCTTTGGTCTTACTGCCCAGTATTGCTTTTGCTATTTAGGGTTTCTTCTGGTTTCATATAAATTTTAGGATTGTTTTGTCTAGATCTGTAAAGTTTGCTGTTGGTATTTTGATTGGCACTGCATTGAACCTGTGTAACAGTTTTGGAACTGTGGCCATTTTAATGGTACTGGTTCTGCCTAACCAGGAGCAAGAGACATCTTTTAATTTTCTGCTATCTTTTTCAGTCTCTTTTTTCAGAGCTGTAGTTTTTTCTGTGGAGGTTTTTCACTTCTTTGGTTAGGTTAATTCCTAAGTATTTTGTTTTTCTTGAAGTGACTGTGAATGGTATTATTTCCATAATTTCCTTCTCATTCCTTCTCATGGTGTTCATTCTTGGTATATACAAATGCTAATGATTTTTGCATGTTGATCTCATATCCTGCTACTTTGCTGAAGGTGGTTATTCCAGGAGCTTTTTGGTAGAGTTCTTTGGGTCTTCCATGTAGAGTATCATGGCATCTGCAAATAGTGATAATTCGAGTTCTTTCTTTCCTATATGTATTCCTTTTATTTCTTCTTCTTGCCTGATTGCTCTGGCTAATGTCTGAGTAGTATGTTGAATAATAGAGATGATAGTGGACATCTTTGCCTCATTCCTGATTTTAGGGGGAATGCTTTCAGGTTTTCCCCATTTAGTATGATGCTGGCTGTTGGTTTGTCATACACAGCCTTTATCATGCTTAGGTATGGGCCTTCTATGACTATTTTCTTCAGGG
This sequence comes from Hystrix cristata, assembly GCA_004026905.1. Classification (NCBI taxonomy): domain Eukaryota; kingdom Metazoa; phylum Chordata; class Mammalia; order Rodentia; family Hystricidae; genus Hystrix; species Hystrix cristata. The sequence continues at coordinate 30,662 of PVJO010008272.1, read as the reverse complement.
TTTTTATCAGGAAGGGGTGCTGGATTTTCTTTAAAGCCATGAACCAGCTCCAGATGCAAAAAATTTTCAAAGAACTAAATTCCTAAAAGATGAGACTTCCTAGATAGGGTTAGGGTTAGGGTTGGGGGTTTGGTTCTAGAACTCCCATGGTCATCTAAATGTGAACATGCTTAATTTCCTCATAAAAATAGTGTGGTGATTGTATATAACTTTATATACTTTGTTCTGTATACTTAGTCACTTCTGCATTACTTATAATGTTTAATACAGTGTAAATGCAATGGAAGTAGCTGTTATACTGTATTGTTTAGGGAATAATGACAGGAAAAAAGTCAGTATATAGTCAGTATAGGTGCAATTTTCACCCCAAATATCTTCAATTTGCAGTTTGTTGAACCCATGGATCTAGAAGCTGCACAGAGAGAGGGACAACTATATTTTTGTACATAAAACAGGTTTTTGAGATTTGAGCAGATTTAGCACTGAAAGCCTGTTAAAGAACAATAATCTTTCTCAGCATAAGAAAAAGCAACTGGACTTTCGATAGACCATGTAAAGGTGCATTGGATTTTAATGTAGATTGCTACAAACTAAGAGAATCCTCACCATTAAGCAACTCTCTTATGTAGGATTTTATTTTTTTTTATCACTTAAACAGTATTGACAGCATCACTGAGGAAAATAGAAACTATAGAGACAGAAAAATAAAAACCCACCAATGTTTCTTCAGGGGTTGGAGGGAGGCAGACCTGAAGAGGCACAGCATGGAGGATTTGTAGAGCAATGGAAATATTCTGTATGATACTATAAAGTTGGATATGTGCCATTATACATCTGTTCAAAACCACAGAATGTACAACACCAAGTGAACCTTAATGAAAACTGGATTTGGGGTGTTAATGGTGTGCTCAGTTAGGTTCATTGATTTTTAATAAATGTACCACTCTGATAAGGGTGTTTATAATGGGAGACGCAGTGTATGTCAGGGCGTGGGGTAGACGAGACATCTCTGTACCTTCTCACTTTTGCTGCAAACCTAAAAGTGCTGTTAAAAGAAAGTCTACTTTAAAAAAGCAAAAGAAGAAAGGCAGATAATCTCATGGTCTCACATTTTCACATTCTCAGAATTTAACATTCTCCTGATTTTAACTTCTGTTTCCTCATCTTCCTTGTCTGCAATCTCATAGCCTTGAGGTGTTGACAGTCTTGAAACTTTTTGGTCTTTTCCTCTTCCAATTTCACAGCCTCGAGGTCTAGCTGACTAAAGGTCCTACCCACTTGAAATTGTAAAGTTCTCCAGTGTTTTCACTGAGGATCCTACCAGAGGGAGAGGCCTGAATTCATCTTCAAGGTATTTGAAGGTAAATGTGATCTGAGTCTAAAAGAGCTGCAACCAAATCCTTACTTGTATCAGTTAGTGCTTACTAGAGAAACGGATTTAATGCAAGATACACAAACACATAAGAATGGATAATATTGGCTTACAATCAGTGGTGGCCCACAGAGTCAGATGTGGAAGAGTGCAAAAGGTCTGTCTGCACACTGCAGATCTGAAGGATCCACTTGAAGGCTTGGAGCTCACTGTAGTGTCCCATGCGAATCTGTATCAGGAGGCCAAAGGGCTGCAATAGAAGATGGAAAGTCTGTGCTGGAGGGTGAAGAGTCTGTCCTGGAAGCCTGAAGATGACATTCAAAGTGAAGGTGAAGACTAGAGCTCCTCCAAAGAAACAGAAGCAATCCCTCCTTCTCTGTTTCCCCTTTATGCCATTCAGGAGACAAACTGCCCTAGGGTGGGTCTTCTGTCTGCAGTAAATCCCTTCCCCCACACTCAGAACTATGCTGATTCAATTTAGTTGGGCATTTCTCACCCAAGTTGACACAGTTCGTTAACTATTGCACTACTCAATTCAACTTGTATATAAGATAAAAGGTGTCAGCCCAATAGCAGCGGGGAATATAGGGGTAGCCTGAAAACAAAGAGGTTATTCTTAGATTGCTGGTATTTACGTACAAAAAATACATGCATGGGAATAAAGTCACCTCTCAGCTTCAAATTTAGGTCTCTACAGATCTTTTAGACATAAAGTCTGGCATGTAATTAAGAAAAAAGTCATTTTAAGCAAACAAACAAATAGAAGATGCCCATAGTCAAGAGAAAAATCATTTAATAGAAGAAGAGCCCAGATAATTCAGACATTGGATTAACAAACTTCAGAGTAACTATGACACAAGTTTAGAGAATCTGTAGAAAAATGAATATCATGTGACAATATAGTAAACTTTTCTTCAGACGCAAACTTAGAAGACTGAAAAGGGTTCAAATGAAAATCCTAGAATAGGAACCAAAGAAAGTGAAAGAATTCACTAGGTAAACTTGGCAACAGCTCAGATACTATTGAAAAAAGGACAAAGGGATTTGTAAACAGGTCCGTAGAAGTCATTCATAAAAGTACACAGAAAAAATTATGGAAAAATGTGAAATGAATATCGACTGATGGGTGGATATGAGACATTAAAAACATGGAGTTCTAGGAAAAGTAAAGAAAGACAAGGGACAGAAGACTATCAGAAGAACCATTAGCTAAATATTTTCCAAATTTGATGAAAAATAACAACCTAAAGCTGAATTTGCCAGGCGAACTATACCCAGGATGAACACGATGAGGAAAATGCCTCAGAACATCAGAACACAAAAACATACCTGGAAGCTCACTCATATACTGGAATCAAACTTCTAAAAGCAAATATAATTCTTCAAAGCAGTCTTCTCCCCACAGGAAGACACACTAAAAATGATGGCTAACCTTTTCACATAAATGTAAGCCAGCAAACTCCAATACTCCAAAAGCAAAACAACTATCCACCTATAATTATATACCCTGCAAAAACGTTTCTTAAAATGAAGGTAGAAAGAAGACATTTTTTCAAACAAAACAAATTGCTTTTGTCAGGAATCTCAAATCACTATAAATACTTAAAATTCTTCAGGAAAAGAAAAATGACACAAATGGTAAGATGAAATTGCTGAAAGGGATGAAGAACACACAGAACTATAAAATATATTAAACTATATCTTTAATATGTAGTTGGAAAACTTGTGTAACGTAGAGGCTATTTCTTGTTTAAAGTAAACTAATTGCATGATTTTGCCTGTAGATTAGGAGAGTGAGAAATGGGATTTTAATGTTGCAGTGTTGTTACATTCCTGATGCGTTCTACATAATTTGAAGATGGACTGTGATAAAGTAGATTTCTTACTGTTAGAGAAGAAAGTCTAAAAAAAGAAGAGGCCAAATTAACCCTATAATTTTGAGGAATTGGAGGTATCAGTGTAAGCACATGATTTCTTCACAGAGACTGTAGATAAGTAGATAAAGAAATGTGTATCTATATATGAGCGTTTTTGGAATTTCTAAATGTCATTTTACACTACAATAAATCCAAGGTTTTTAGATAGGTAGACAGACTCTTGCATCTAAATAATATAAAAAGTCTAATTAAAATGGGCAACAGACTAGAACATACACTTAACTAATAGGCTATACAGATGCTCAATAAATTTATGAAAAAATAATCTACACTGTTAGTCATCAGGAAAATGCAAATTTAATCCACAATTAAAGACTGCTTCATGCCCACTAGATTTGCAGAAATTAAAATAACTGACATTATTATATGCTAGTGAAAATGTCAGTGACTCAGACAGACATACATTGTGTAAGGTTGTAAAATTTTAGTTCCACATTAGAAACAATCTGACAGTTTCTAATCAATTAATCATACATAAGCTGTAGCCTATTAATTCTCCTGCTAGGAGATTTCCAAAGAGAAATGAAAACATATATGCAAAAAAAGCTTTTTATAAGAACATTCATCTCCACTTTATAAGGGCCCCATACTAGAAACACAATAAATATCTACCAACAGATAAATTCTACTTAGCAATAAACAGGAATAACTTACCGATACACAAAATCACTTGCACAGGTCTCAAACACACTACAGTGAGTGAAAAAGTTAGACACTGAGGGATACATATGCGTGATTTGCTTATATGAGGCTCTAGAGCAAGCACATATCAGCGATTGCAAAAGAAATCAGCTCAGTGTCTGCCTGAGTCTGGGAGGACTTGATTAGAAAGTGGCACAGAGTTCTGGGGAGAGGAGATGTTCTGTAACTTGATGGGGGGCTATTTAAGTAATAATACACATTTGTCAAAATACATCAGAGCATACATTTAAAATTTGGTGCATTTGATTGCCCAAAACTAATAAAGTTGATAAAAAGGAAATGGTATGTCCAGAATATTAGACTTACCTAATCATTCATTTATTGATGATTACCTGCTACATGCAAGACAGTTTTCTAGCTTCTGAGACTATTTCAGTGTATAAAAAAGATAATATCTCTATCCTCAGGCAGCTTACATTCTACCCATAATGACAAGAACTAAGAGAAATAATGATGTGACTTGTCAGGACACATTGCTCACCCTGGAGGTCTGCTGTGACCATTCTTGCATGACCTTCTGAAGGTGCTTTGTGAATCAGTGCCTGCTTGTGCTTCCGACCCACCACAGCAGAAAGTGAAAGACCCGGAAGCAGCCTTCTGTCTGTGAAGGATGGGGATGGTGGGATTAGGATGTAAATATCATGTCTCAGTTTTCTTACTCTGATTTCTCGAGTATCGCTTGGTAGATTGTGCCCCTGTTGTCCACAGAGGTAGCTGATCCAGTCACATATTCTTTGGTGGCTTTTCTCTTCTCCTTCTCTTCCCCATTCCCTTACAGTGATTCTGAGGTCACCTCTAAAATAGACTACTTGCATCCCAGACCTGCTTTTCATAGGAACCCAGCCTGATGTAGATAAAGAGGTGGAAAGTTCTGGCAATGGCAAGTTAGAGAAGGGACTATTGGGTATAAAGTAATCAGAAAAGGATCTCAGAGAACTGACATTTAGGTAAGGAGAAGGTCCAGAGTGAATATGCATTTGGAAGTGGCCAACATTTAGATGGTATTTGAAGTCATGGGGCTTGATAGAGTTACATAGGTAAGTACAGATAGAGAAGAGAAGAAAAGGGAAGGGAAGGGAGGAAAGGAGAGGAGGGACGAGGAGAGGAGAGAGGAGAGGCGGGGCAAGGGATCAGATACAGACACCAAGGCCACTGCTCCATGACCAACCCAGACACGCCTGGAGGTGTGCTTTACCAATCACCTGAGTGGATCCAAAAATCAAGCAGGTTGACCATGCTGCCCTCACTGCCCCAAACCATGCTTGGCAATAGTTTAAGAACGAGTAATGAACTAAGCCAGATGTAGCTTTTGGGTCAAGAAAGAGAGGGACTAGAATTGACCATTGGTTTTTGCATTGTAGATGGCCCTGATAAGAGTTGTTTCATTGCACAGGTGGGGATAAAACATCTTTGAAGTAGATCAAAAGAGAAAGGGAGAATTAAAATGTTGGGAAAAACTTTTTTAAAGAAGGAACTAACAGTTATAAATGCATTATACTCAAAGCTGCTTATTTATAATTTCATGAAAGAAAGTACAGAATATGAAGTTCCTCCCTGTAAATTATTTCTCAGAAATAGGGCAGTATTTAAAGGGAAATGTGAGTTCAAGGAATGATTTGTTTTCAATTAAGGCAGGTAGTACAGTGTGCACATTTGCTGACTGGAATGATGTAGAGAAAACTACCAGCTGTGGGCCAGATAGAGGCCAGCAGCTACAATTATGTTCTAGAATAGGCCAGAGGGCTTAGCATCCAACTTGTCAAATACAGGGATTGACTTAGACTGGAGTAGGGACTTCTAAGCCCAGTAGCCTTAGTAACAGGAAGGGGCCTTGTGGCATGGGTACCGATGCTGTAGCTTAATATATGTAGTCAGGGAGACTGGGAATTCCCTCCTCATTAATCCTATTTCTCAGAAAAAGTGGGCGTGAAGGTCATCAGCTAAGATTAGGTAGGAAAAGAGGTTTGGAGAGTTAAAGGCAGATGAGACAATGCATAATGAACACCTAAGAGAGTGGTAGAAGGAACCAATGAGGTGAGAGTATTAGGCAGCCCTGAAGTCTACTTCGGGTGAGTCACCAAGAACTGAACTGAAGACCGATTAGCATAGTTTCATGTTTTTCTTAGCAGGGAGTTCAGGCATGGTCTGGGCAGAGAGTTAGAGTTCACCAAGGTTAAAATTTTGATATGGAAGTAAAATGGAAGGAAAGAGGAACAATACCCCTGAGGGTGCACACAAGGTGGTGAGTATTGTAAGGGACCGTGGATACTAGGTTGGTTGAGAGGGAATGACGTGAGCAGACTGAGGTACGTTGACAAGACCAAGTGTTGATGGATTGCGGGACTGGTTGTGGTTGAAGAAATGCTGGAGATATAGAAAAAATAAACTAGAAAAAAAGTAGGGTCAGAGAGTGAGAACCTTCAACTCCAGGTAACAAAAGTTTTGATTGTTTGGAATGACAAGATGTGTGTGTGGTATGACTGTGGGGGTAAGTGTGTAAGTAAGGTTGAGGTGATGAGCAGAAGAGAACAGAGATTTATGGAGCCAAGGGGCCAAGGTATTGAAATAGTTTCATAACATAAAAATTGATTGAGCTGAGGGTAGCTTAGTGGTAGAGATCACTGGTTTCCATCCCCAGCCCTGCGAAAAAGAAAAGTATTTATTCCTGTATCAATAAATAAGAACAAAATTATGACTTTCTGTACAAATGCAAAGCATAAAATCCAATTCCTAAATTTATTTTATCAAAATCTGAAAATTTAACATTGATATAATATTAGTTTCCAACACAGAGCTCATATTCCCGTTTGCCAATTGTCCAATAGTGTCCTTTATAGCTTTCTTTTTTCATTCTCTTCTGTTATTAACATCACGTCTTTCTTCTCCACATTCAGGGCTTTGCCTGTGTGTCATTTTCATAGCAAGCTCGTTCTGACCTTGTTCAACCTCCTCATTCACCCCAACACGATATTTCCTCCTGCTTCCTGATTTATTTCTCTGCAGGAATCACCATACTATAGACTCAAATACACTATATCTCATCTAACATACCACATCTTATCTGACTTGTAGGTTTCTGCTTTACCTGACTGTAAACTAGTGGAGGAGAACCCTTCTGTGTTCACTGGCTAGTCAGTAGCTGGGGTAACTTGAGCTCCTATGCTTTTGGGTTTAAGAGAGGGGAGAGGGACAGAAGTCTGGAGAGATCAGCGATGAGCCCAGAGGGCACCCGTATCACCTCCAGGCTGAGAGCTTCTGTAGGTGTGAAAGAGAAAGCAGTGTCCACGCCAGGGGACAGCAGGGGGGCCTGGTTTAGTGCCCCTGCTTGGACAGGACCGGCCCAGGCAGAGCTGAGGAGTTAGCCGACTGTGATTCGAGGTTCCGGGGATCTGGAGGGAGATCTCAGGAGCCAGAGAGGTGTGGCAACTGCCTGGGATGGAGTTGCACGCCAGGGAATAGCATCCGAGTGAGCCCAGTGAGTCTCTTTCTAATGTCTCTTAGGAGAAGGGAGCTGAGGCTCTGAGGATTTGAGCTGGGGAGATGCAGCTCCCCACTATTGGGAATAAGCTTGTGAAGACCCATGAGGGCCACGTATCTCTCACGTCTCACACACGCCCCTGGTGTCTAGTGAATACTTCTCTGAATCAATGAATGAAAAACTTGGGCTGAAGTCAGTTAGTTGTGAACAGGAGAAGAAACATAGTTTGAGCCCTTAATTCTTATTTATATATTTGTTTGCTGAGGATGGAACCCAGGGCCTTGTACCTGCTGGCCAAACACCCCACCAGCGAGCTACACCCCCACACTGCTTTATCTCTTGGGTCACTAGTGTGAGCAAACTATGTGAATCTGCAGCAGAAATGTCCAGGAGATACAAGGCACGTCCCTGACTCTTGAGCCACTTCTGGTTCAGATCAGAACTCGAATCATGTTCATTATAGAACTTTTTATTGTTTTAGTGAAGCATAAAAGGAAGCATTACATAAATAAATATTCTTCCAGTCTTAAAGTGAAAGACAAGCCCTTTCGACTTACCGAGTCAGGAGCAGAAGCTTCTTTGAATACCGAGGCACGGGAGACAATTAATCGGATTGTGGGTGGTGATGATCAAAGATGACCTTTGTATTGCTCCTGTCTGGGCCAGTTAATTATCTGAGATTCTGGGAGATTGACTTCCTGCTCATAGCTCACCTTCTTTCTTAAATACAGGGATAAATTTGAAAAGTGCTAAAAGATGGTTAAGTACAGTTTTGTTTGGTCTTAGGATGAGCAGGAGTTTGCTGTCGAGAACAAAGGAACAATCACCTGGTTTCCGGCGTATCTGGGGGTTACTGTGGGCATGGTGAGTGCCCCCCCCAGAAGGGCAGGCTATGCCTGGAAATCCAGCGTGCATTGGAGACCAGCCAGTCTTTTAGCCACTGCTGACCTGTGTTGGGATTAATCCATTTACATGTTGGTATCACAGGGCTGGGGGAATTTGAGTAAATCATTTGTAAATGTGATTCTGTGCTGCTAAACGGTTAAAAATGATCTTTAAAGTCTAAGAGGGGAAAGAGCAAATCTTCAAGAATTCAATTCTGGAGAATAATCTCCCTACTATTTCAAAATTCTTTTTTCTTTGGCATGTTTGTTGGCGTGTACAAAATAAGTATGTCGCTTATTTCTCTTTGAAGCTCATTATTACTACGTGTGTGAATCTGTGTGTGTGTGTGTGTGTGTATTAGGATATGTATAATTACACATCTGAGGGCAAATTCAGTGGCAGATATTATTCTCATGGCCTTAACTGTTGCCTTACGTCAGTGGTTCTCAAACTGTGTGCCAAAGACTACAGGAGTAAAGGGATAAGATCCTCTCAGGGCACCACCCAGTTAAAATTTACTTCATAATTATATTAAGATACCTACTTTTTTCTCCACCCTCTTTCTGTTACGAGTGAGCATCATTATTATCCAGAGAGTATGTATTATATTAAACTACATTATTTATATTAACGTTTTGTGGGTTTATTATTTAGATGCCTACTCATGTTTATAGCAGTCTAATTCATAATAGCTAAATCTTGGAAGCAGCCATGCCCGTCAGCAGAAGGATGGATAAAGAAAATGTGGTATTTATATGTAATGGAGTACAACTCTGCTATAAAGAAGGATAAACTTGAGTCATTGTAGGAGACCATAATGTTAAATGAATTGGACACACAAGCTTGAATATCATATGACTTCTCCTATATGAGAAACACAAAACATAAAGAGCAAAATAAAAGACAGATAATAGGAAATTGGGTGATAAATCTTTTGCAAATGGGAAGGAGATGAAGAGATGGAGGGTGGAGAGGGAAGAAGACATAAAAAGAATTCAGATGTGCTACATTTCTGTACCGACTCCCTAAAAGGAATGTAATCTTGTGGATTTAGCTCAAGTGGTAGAGCACTTGCCTGGCAAGAGCAAGGCCTTGAATTCAGTCCCAGACACACCCCCCCCCCCGCAAATACTGCAAACATGTGCTAATGAAAAGTAACAACTGAAAAAATTCTGATCTATTTTATAAAATTCTTTTACATGATCTATTTTAATTTCGAATGTAAATATTGACAGATAACCCTTGTAAACCAAAAGCACTTTGGGGCTTTGCTGTACCTTTTGAGAGTGTGAAGGTGTCAAAAATATTGAGAAGTGCCGTTCTGTGGTTATCTGCAACCACTAGCATGAGAGGGCTTGGTTTTTCTCTACCTGCACAAATTCTTGTTCCCTCTACCCCACCTCAGAGGGCTGCAAGATGACAAAGGAGGCAGAGAACAGCTCTAAAATCAGAAGCTACAACCTGTTTGCTCTGCTGCTTTTCCTGCCCATCTGGACTTTGGGCTCTGTTGGTGAACTTGTTAGGGTTAGGGTTAGGGTTAGGGTTAGGGCTTAGGCTTAGGGTTAGGGTTAGGGTTAGGGTTAGGGTTAGGCTTAGGTTTAGGCTTAGGGTTAGGGTTAGGATTAGGGTTGGAGTTAGGGTTAGGGGTTAGGGTTAGGGTTAGTCCTAAATTGCTGCACATCAGGGTTTCTCCAGCTTGTGGTCTTTCCCTTCCTGTTGTCTGCTGACACCTGTCGTCCTTGCCATATGCTTTCAATAGACGAGACTGTACCAATTTTTGGTAATGAGGAGGGAATGAGGTTCGGGGATGGAAGTGCTAGGGGATGAGTCCTGGACCTTCCTGTCTGAATTCGTTTGTCTCATTCTACTCTGAGTTAGTCATCACGAAGTCTTCTGAGTACCTAGTCTCTGTCTAGGGTACAGGCTTTGCAGATAGATTATTTTTCAAACAGATAATATTTGCTGATCTCTGAAATCTGCCAAACACCTCTTCCATTTGGACCCGGCTCTGCCCCCCACTGTCATGTCATGTGAAAGTTCTTTGCTATTTGATTTGACTTGTAGCTGAGGGAATAACCATTTCTATTGTTGTTGGGTGTTTTTCTAGTGTGTGGGGGGATTGATGGTGTTCAGAATGGTCATTCTTTTTGACTGATTTTTCTCCTTCAGAATTTAATTATGAAAAATCCAAACATACAGTAAAATTAAAAAGTCTACAGTGAATACCTGGTTTTTATAGCCTAGATTCTACCATTATCCAGTAGGAGTTATTGGCAATATATCCACGTATCCCTTCCCTCTGAGAGGCTACTAAATGTAAATTTTAACTTAAATCTTAATAACCAACTCTACCAAAATGAAAAAGAAGATCTTTTTTTGCTAAAAGAGTTTCCATATGAGATATAAAAATAGTAAATTTTTCTCTGAATCACTTTAACCTTCAGAAGCAAAATATTGACGCCAGAACATGTTGCTCAGATAGTGCGTGGAAGAGTAGAACAGTTTGGTATGAGCATTCTCTCTTCCTTTGCTTGGTTTATAGCAAGAATCTGCACATTTACTGAATTTTTCAGGAAACCTCCAGAAGGTCTTAATAAAAAGTTGTTCAGAGTCGCTGAATCCATTTCAGGCAAGCATTAAAGCCATAGGATTTTCCTAAGGAAAAATATTGTTTGAACCTTTCAAATACTTAAAAAAAGATATAGATCTGAACTTTGGTGAAGTAGGCATGAAGTTTATGGGGAAAAAGTAGCATAACCTGCCTTGGAGCCTTCTAATTTAATCTCTCTCTCTCTTTTTTTAAACTATACTTTCTTAAGGTTTTGGAAAATGAAAATTGCAAAGAAGAATCGAAGGCTGTTTAGTTTGATAAGGCTTATCTACTCTCATGTTCCAGTTCCCTCAAAACTATGGTCATAGCAATTGTTTCTTTTTCTTATAGCAAAAGTTTTCCCGGTGCTTAAGTTTTGCTATCTTTTCCTGTTGAGTGCACGAGTTCATAATTTCTTTATTATTAAGAAAAAAATAACAAGGGTGGGGCCAATCTTGTGATATCTGTTTTAAATTTATTTTCTAGTTCACTTGGAGCTTTCGTATCTATTGAAGAAATAGTAACCATTCGGCATCAACTAAACTAGTCAACACTTTCTATACCAAAATTTAATTTCCCCAGAATTGTCTTTTATGAGCTGTAAATTTTCAGTTTTTATGGTTTCTTTGTCTATTTTTATTTTGCTCTTATATCGATATTCTTGACTTAAAAAAAAAGAAACCCTTTATGGTTAAAATCAAAAGAGATAGGGCTGGGGATTTAGCTCAGCGGTTAAAGTGCTTGCCTTGCAAGCACAAGGATCCGAGTTCGATCCCCAGCACCAAAAAAAAAAAAAATAAAAAAAAAAAAATTAAAAGAGATAGTGGCCAAGACTGACCATTGTCTCCTACTCCTGCCAGTCTAAAATATAATCTACCCTTCTCTTTTATCCCCAGTGTCCATCTTTTACCAGCTGTGCCCGACAATTTGGGGGACTTAACATTTCTTCATTTCACTGACACAATTTCAGGTGCCTTTGATCATCGGATCACTGAAAGTATTATATTTTTATATCCATTATTTGCAGGAGGCAAGCTGAATTGTATTTTTACTATTCCATTTCTTGGCAAAGTACTTTAAATGTAACTAAGTATTCATCCTTCAGTAATTGTGACCAGAAGACCAACTAGTGAGAAAGTATTTCCCTGTCTAAAGTACTGATTTCAAGATTCCATTTATGTTAAAGTGGGCTTCTTCGATGAAAGAACTGATTTCAATTTTGTACTCCATAAGAAACCTCATATATCTGGGCTGAGGATTTAGCTCAGTGGTTAGAGTGCTTGTAGAGCAAGTGCAAGGCCCTGAGTTCAATCCCTGGTGCCAAACAAAACAAAACAAAAAACTCCTCATATTTCCAAATAACCCAGACCTGGCAGACACGGAAGTGGGAGAATCACAAGATACTCATTTATCTTGGCTTTCTTATTAAGTCTAACTTGTAAAACGACAGGAAATAAATTACCAGAAGGTGTGAAAATTATAATGATTATTTAAATATATAATATGTAGTCAGTTGATGTTTCTTGAAAAGAAAACATTTTACAATTGTCTCCATTAAAAAATATGAATCTGCCTTTCTGATTCTTCCTTCCAAAATAATATTCAATTCCTGTTGTTATTGAAGGGATTACCTTCAGACCGCAGGATATGAGAATCCTCTGGCTAGCTCAGATCTCCACATAAGCAACTTTTTGTTGCTAATAATCTCTATCTTCCACCTTATTGCTCATTTACAATCACGATATTGATGCTGGAATGCCGGGGTCATGTCCCACAGTGATGAAGAATGAAATCACAGACAGAGGAGGTAGGCTGTAAGCAAATTTATTTAAAAAATATGAAGGCAAAAAGTAAGATATAGGAGTAAGGAAGTAAACCTCCTAGTATCTGAGAGGGGCTCTGAGTAATATACCCACAAATACTCTTTGACTAGGGACTTTTAAGGGGTTTGGAAGGAAATTTGGGTATTTGTGTAAGCAATACAATCTCTGACCTATAGAAGACTGCATACAGTTTAGGGGCCAATCTTTGCAGTGTCCATATGATGTCCACGCAGGGCCCTTGAGCCAGCGGCCTGCCTGATCATCCTCTGAGGAGGTCCTAGACAGCCAGAGGACACCTGGCAGATGTTTTAGTGAGATCCCTGGAGGGTTGAGACTCAGCAGACTCCATTTTGGGCTTCCTGACTCCTTTTTGGGCTTCCCAACTCCATTTTGGAGACAGTCCTCGCTGCCTAATAGAATCTTAACTCCTGTCTTGCGAATTCCTGTTACAGTATTACTTGATGGAAACCAAATGCTGTTCCTCCTCAAGTGCAGAGCATAGAAACTGGTTGTATATTGAGCGAGGAGACGTAGGGAGAATCTTTTTCCTAGTGTGTCACTGCTTCCTCTCCAGGGAAAGTTTCAAATGATGTAGATGGAAAGCAGGGCTGTTGACTGCTGAATTTATCCTTGGAAGTAGTTGTAGACTTCCCCTCTCTCACTTCTTAGCTCTCAGTTGCTTTATCTGTAAAATAAGAGATGGGACTAGATAGTTTCATCTAGTTAAAAAAAAAAGTCTTTCATTTTTGTATTTTCCAAAATGGATTGGTTTATAAACACCAAAAAATCTGGGCTTATCCAAAATGCATTTTATTTTTTTAAAATTGTTTTCAAAATGCATTTTATTAAGCTGTCGTCTTATCTCTTGACTTTTAGTATAGATAAAACCATCAAATATTACCTCTTTAAAAAATGCAAAAGCACCTCTCCATATTTCCTTTAATTGGACTTGATGACTGACAAGATAGATGTATTTCTACAAAGGTTTCTAGGTGACATGTGCCTATGAATTCTAATTTAAACAAGCAGTGTTTTCTACATGGAGTTTCTGAAGTTAATTTGATCATGTGGTTCCCGGAATATGAAGAGAATTATCTTCTAGTTAAGCTGCACAAATTGGATGGTTGTGACTTTGAAGGCTAAATCTTTCAGACCTTGGTAGACACACAGTAGAAGGCACGTAGCCTGGGAGCAAGAAGAGAAAGCCTCTAATAAGCTTTTGACTCCAATTTTATATCCAAGTCAAATTCCTAGTTTACAAAAAATTTCCTAGGTAATGGATCCTCAGGGTTTTTGTTTTTTTTTTTTTTGCTCTTTATCCCTGTGAGTCTACCTGGGACAATTGTATCTCTATAGTTTCAGGAGCTGATCTTCTGATCTCTGTGACCCTGAGCTTGAATGTCCTGATGACAAGTGATTTATTGATGAAAAAAAAAAAAATTAGCCCTTGTGGGAAAGGGATCCATGAGGTTGGAAAGTTGTTTTGTTCGAGGCTGGCTTGGTCCTTTAGGGGATAGTTCTTGCCATTAAATGGCTTTTCAAAGGCAGAGGGTGAGGCTGTGGACTGTTGGTTCTATTGAGTTTATCCCAAAGGGCAACCACTGAGTCCTTCTGGAGGGAACAATTGGACAGGTAAAGGAGTCGTGGGCTTCCACGGAAAGCTGCCGGTCACTGCATAGGGATTTGCATTACTGAGTACTAGGGAGGATTGTGTGATGGAGATAAAATACTTTCCCGCTTAAACTGTCAGGTCCTTTGGGTGCTGCTTTCTAGAATTTTAATATACAAGCCTTAGAAACACGAGTGATCACTCTTTAACTTGGAAGAAAAGGTATCTGACAGGCGAGATGGTAACTTTTCTAAGTCCCTGCCGAGCATGCCAGCTGCTGGGTTGTGTGATGGGATGCTTTGTGTTGCTAGATGTCACCCTTTCTTATTCTGGCACCCAGTGAAAGAAATAACCGGGCACAAGAGTCTTAGAAACGACCTTAACTGTGGGCGTGTAGCGTGGCGCAATAAAGACGTCTCCGTTTCCAAACATTGTTCTGAAACCACTTTCTTGAATCTGATCGTTGAAATCCTTCCAGTTTGCATGCTTCAGTTGAGTAAGCAGGATGAATAAGCAGGCGTCCAGCCAAATGTACCGCTGAGCAAAACTAATGAGCAAACAATATTCTATCCCCGGGACAGGGAAGTACATGTTCCGTCCCTAGAATTGCCCTTAGCGATTTGAGTATGTGTGGTGGTTGAGTAGGTGAGACAGAAGGGTGAGGAGAGGTGAGGAAATGGGCAGGGAAGAGGAAAAGAGAAGCATTAAAAATATAAAATTCGACCTCATTCTGTGAAAAGAGCTTGTAAATGATAGAAGCGATGCTTAGACCATTCGGAGCAGCCAGTAGCGTTTCTTTTCAAAAATATAACAGCAGTGACTCAAGTGTGTTGTTCTCTATTTAAACAAAGATATCAGAGCAACTCAGTGGACGGGCGATTTCTGAGAAAAATAAACAGATAAGGCAATTGAACGAGCTCCTTAACGTGGGGCAGGGAAGGGAAGAGGGTAGGTGAAAGAAAGAGTCCGTGAACATGCCTCATCTGAAAAAGTTTCCGGTTTTGGAAAATCTCACAGTGGAAGGTGAACTAAAGGGCATTTGAATGCTGTTCAATTCAGCACCGAGGTTTAGATAAGGCCCAAGAGCCTGTGATCTTAATCTGCATGGTGTTCTCTGTTCTTTTCAATAATTATATTGTTCCTCAAAGAGGAAGCCGAGTAGGCTGTGGAGATTTCCCTGAGAAAGGAAACCTGCGCAGTCTCAGCAGAGACGCCTCACTTAAAATGAAAGACGCCTCGTTCATGATTTTCAGGTTATTTCAGTCCTATCCTAGTATATTTCTGTAGGAGGTGTCCCCTGAGGTAGGGGGCTCCCTCCAGGGACGAGTGCGGTGGTGGTGGAGGAAGAGCTGGGTTTCCCATAGCCAGAAGCAGGAGTAACTTCCACAAAGGGGCGTCTCCGGGGTCTCAGAGGGGACATTCTCAAGGGTTGAGGCCTGTCACCCTGTTAAGGCCAGAGGCCTGCTTCTATGCACCCTTGGAAGCCGCCGTGGAGGAAGAAAGTGAGGTAGGAAAAAGCAAAGGTAAAGTAGCATTCTGAGTCCCACTTAGGATCAGAAGAATTGGATTGTGCTTTGCTGTGACCTTCTCTGTGTAGTTGCACATACTGAGGGTGGAAGCGTCGTGGATCTTGCAGTGTGCTGCCGGACCCGGCCCGTTAGATGCTCATCTCCCCGCCTGCTGCCAGTGTCCCTGCTGATGGCACACACCAGTGTCCCTGCTGAGTGCTGCCCCATGTACCTCCCCAACAAATCGCGGGCGCATGCTCTGCTGCCAAAGTCTGTTTCCAAGAAAACCTGACAGACACGCGAAAGAAGCAGCAGCTGAAAGACGCTTGGGAATGACTGGACCAAATAGTCCTGCAGTTCTTCGCCTTTTGTGTCTCTTTGTTTATTTAAGAAATATTTAATCAGAATCTCTTACTGCCAAAGATATTAACAATACTAACCGTCTGCCCTGAGATCAAGACAGCTGGCAGGAGGCCCTCCACCCTTCTTCCCGGTCTCCACAGGTAAATCGATTTTCCTTTCACTTCACCTGTATGTCCTCCTGTCCTGGTCTGCCTGCTCAGTCTCTTCTCCGACAGGGACTCTCCCTCCCTGCTCTGAGATCCTGGCATCCTCCCTGGAGGCCCCGCAGGATGGTTATTGTCTGTCCCACAATCCTTGTCCCGGTAGGCCTAGCAATGGGAGAACTTCAGTCCTTATTCTTTGTCACTTCTAGATTACGCTCTCTCTCTTCACTAAAACCCTTCGGCTGAGGTTTAGACCCATCTCTGTCCCTGCCTCGGACTCTTCTTACCAGTGAGCATGTCATGTCATCAGACTATCCAAAATCCGAAATAGTTTGTGTTTTCTTGGCTCTGTAAAACCCCAGCACTACTCCTTCCTCCTCACTGTTTGCTGGTGACTTTGCTCCTGATTTTCCTAAGAAAATAGGAGCATTCAGAAGATAGATACGGTCCTACCACATCCGTGCACCTCGCTGTGCTGGAGCCTTCCTGCTTTCCTTTCCTTCTCTTCCTCCTCTTTGCTTCCCTCCTTCTCTCCCTAGGTCCTTCCTCCCTCCTTCCCCTCTCCTCCCCTCCCTTGCTCTCTTGTTGCTTCCCTCCCTCTCTACCTTCCTTCCTTCCTCTATCCCTCCCTCTCCTCCTTTCTTCTCCTCCTCCTTGCTGTCTGCACCCCTCCCCTTGTCCCTCTCTCTCTTCTTAATTTTAGTCATCCACCAATCTCCAGGCCACTTCCCATGTATTTCAACGATTACAATTCCTGGCTCACTGTCACCCTCTAACTCTGTACTTGTCAAAATTAGAGTGATTTCAATGTCCCATAAATGTACTCTTCTTTTTTTTTTTTTTTTTTGAGACAGGGTCTCACTATATAGTTCAGGCTGACCTTGAACTCACTATGCAGCCCAGGAAATTTCAGCGATCCTCCTGCCTCAGTCTCCTGAGTGCTGGGATTACAGGTGTGTGCCACCATGTCTGGCAAACTCTTCTGTACTTTGACTTTTGAGTTTGTATTCTCCCTTCCAGTGCTCCTGTCCTCAGACACATGCACCTCCAAAAGCACCATAACCAAGAATCAAAACATCTCTATAATCTCGGCTTAAGCATTTTACTCCCCATATTTTACCTGCTGGCTTCCCAGCTCCATTCCACTAGCATACAAATGTCCAGTTCTCTAGTAAGACCTCCCATCCATCCATCCTGTCATCTTTTGGGTCCTTCATCCCTCGTATTCATATTTCTTTGTTTAAACCATTTAAACTTCATTTCTTATCTTTGTTATCACTCTCTGACCTGACTCTCGCCTCATCCTGCCCTCCCACCTTGTCCCGCGAGGCCCCAGGGTCTGATTAACTAAGCTCTTTCCCTGTTTTTGCCCTTCTGGGTCAGGGGGACTTGGCCACAGAAAAACAATAAGGCAGACTGATCACACTTTAAATTCACAGCAGTGAACTTTTAAAAATTATTTTAGTAGTACATACATGCAGTACTAATGTTGATGCTCCTTGTGTGGAGTCAGTATGTCTACATAACACACCTTAGTTCATTCTTTCCTCTCCTGTGCCCTCCCTCCCTCCTGCTCTGTCCTCCTCTTGGTCCTCTTCCCCTTTGAGAAAGATCTATCTCCCTACTCCCTATGACCTATCTTTTATTTTGCTCTTTATTTATACTTTGAGTTTCTCATGTGAGAGAAACCACATGATATTTAAGCTTGTGGGTCTGATATATTTTAGTTAACATTACGGCCTCAAGGTGCATCTATTTTCCTGCAAATGACTCAAGTTTATCTTTCTTTATGGCAATCCATTTTTAGTGGGTTTTTCCTGTATGCTCCTGAAAATTCTATTCTATTTCTCTCTTTAACTCCATCTCATATTCTTCTTGATAAACATTTTATATTTTCTTGGCTTTTTAGATCTCTGTGTCCTGCTCACCCTTAGCTGGTGACTTTGCTTCCTTACATCCTTAAGAAAATAGGAGCACGCGAAAGATAACTTAGACACGCTCCTGCTGTCTGCTACCTCACTACACCTGAGCTTGTCCTTCCCTTTTCCCTCCCCTCCCTCCTTCCTCTCTTACTCCCAAGCCCTCTTCCTGCATTCGTAATTTTGATCTGTAGTCACATTGAGTTTGAAACAAGCAGTACTTTTCATTGGACAGCAAGCAGAGTATATGTTTTGAGACTCTTTAACTCCATCATTTAATGAATCTTCTGACTCTGAATAAATAGTGGTTGAGACAGAGGTTCTGCCTGTAACCAAGGTAGGGGCCTGAGAACATAATCAAAGGAAGGGGCCAAGATGCCTGCAGGAATGAGGCCCAGACGTCCATAAATTCCACTAAGACCAAAAGTAAATAGGAACTTCCCTGAGCAAGGACATCATTGAAGCTAGCGAGCCCTTAGTGAAGGCATTGTAATAGGACAGGCTCTTTGTAAAGGGGGTTGCCAGGCCTGGCAGAACTGTGCCAGACTAAGGTCAACAAGCTCAGGTTAAATCCTAGACACGGGAGGCTGGAGCCCTGATGAGCACATAAGATAAACTGAGAGAAGCCTGTAAACTGGTGACATTTAATGAAACCTATAATTAGATTAAAAAACAGTAAATAGGCAAAACACCTACTCCCCAGGAGAAAATTGCATTTTTCCTGTTAGGAACAGTTACTTGGGCATTATTATCTTCTAGAAATAGGGATTTTATGGAGCCTTTGGAAAGGCATCCCTTATGCGTGTGTTGTTCATGTCAATCTTGCACTATGTACAGTCTCTTTACTGTGTCTGCATGGGGACATTTATTTCAGAGCATGAGTGGAGTCTCCTTGTCAAGGCACCAGATGGCTGTCCCAGGACCCCTAGAATGAGCCCCACCCTTTTAAAAGGGCCACTATCCAGACATATATTTAATTACAGAAATTAAAGATAGAATTGGTTCTCAAGGAATTAAGTGAATTTGTTGAGTAAATGAATTGAAATTTTGCATCCAGAATCCTGTGGAGTTTTTTTTTTTAATTTCATCTTTTCCTTAAAACAACCTTAAGATGACAATTACAAATTCCTTGATCTATCACTCCTCTAATGATTACCATTTAGTTCCTCTTTTAATGGAAGCCTTTCAGAACCATGGACGACACCCTGTCTCTACTTTCTTACTTGTAATTCTTTCCTCAGCCATTTGAAATTAGACTTCTACTTCCTCCATTCTACTGAAATCACACTCTTGCTATAGCCACCAAGACTTGTCAATTGCTAAATATGATGGATATATTTTTCAGATCTTATCTCACACTTTGAACCTTATTGATTATTTCTATCACCAAAGCCCGTCACACCTTGCGGCCTTCTCTCCCATGTGACTTCCCACATTTGTTGGGCTCCTGGCTCACCTCACTGGGCAGGCATCAGGTGGGCTGTTATTTTTGATCTGCAAGGGGCTGTGTTTTATAGCTACAACCTTCTGAGTATGAGACTTTAAAATCTAGTTCCTTCTGGGCAATTTAACAGTACATTTTTCAGGTATTCAAATTAATAATGCCCCATATAATTTCATCTTTCTCCCAGTAACCCCCAAGTCACCAAATAGGTGACAGAGGACTCACCCATGACTCATCCTTCATCCTCTTGCTGTATAACCACATACACTTCAGGAATCTCTTTGCTCTCGCACATCCTTCTTATTGCCTTTCAGGCCCTTCTCGTTTCCCACCTGAGTTGTTACAACAGCCTGTCTAGGGCTTCATTCGTGAAGGACCATTTCAGGGTCACAGTGTTACTAAATAGTGGTGTCTCGTGGGAAGTGGGTAAGATTAATGGCTACAAACCTCAGAAATTCTTGTTCTTAAACCACTTCCTGGAGCTCACTTGCTGTTCATAACAAATGAGAACTACAAACTGTTTTTAAAAATCCCTTTTTAGATGTCTCTCCTTCACTTCGACATTTTTATGAACAAATAGGAGGCAATCATTCCCACAGTGTCACAAAGTAAAAAAAAAAGACTGTGATTGCATGTCACCATACTCATCCTTATTTTCTGCCCCGAGTGACAGCAGGTCAGAACATCTTAGTCCTGACTGCAGAGGTTGCCCGCTGGGCTGTAGCGGATCTTCATATAGAACACAGGAGCTGTGTGGATGTGTGCGGGATGGATGTTAGCACTGACGTTTAGAAGGAACAAAGGAGCAATAGAAAGAGGCTAGTCGACCGCTCTGTGCCTCTTGTTTCACCAATATTGCCATATCATGACTATCACCAGAATCCAAGTGCCAGCTTACCCAGAAAAGGGAGATAGCAAACATTTTGTCAGATGCCCAGACAAAGATTCATAATTGAGTTGTCAGCTCAGAGTCCTGTTTACTGCACGTTGATGTAAAGCAGAAAGCAGATTGTGTCATGAGTTGCCACAGATCGTTCCATGTTGTTCCCACCTCCTCTGTCTCCCAGCCCCGCTGGCCTTTCGGATGGTCCATGCTGTCTCCTGCCCCAGGGCTCTTGTACTTGCTGTTCCCCCGGGCCGAAAATAACCTTCTCCCCGCTCCTTCTTCATATCTTATTAATTACTCTCTGTTCTTTGGATTCCTGTATGAATCTCTTGTCCCCAGATGTCACTGATATCCCACATTCAGGAATTTGTGTTTTCCTGTGATTTCTTAAATTATATTTTTTTTCCTTCACACACGTTGCCCAGTTTGTAATAAAGAACCATTTGGATCACTACTTGATTAATGACTGTCCTGTTCCCACTGAAACATGGGCAACCTGAGAGCCCAGGGCCACACTTGCCTCTGTCCAGTGTTTTTTTTTTTTGGGGGGGTGTGCTGGGGATGGAACTCAGGGCCTTGCACTTGCTAGACAAAAGCTCTACCACTTGAGCTAAATCCCCAGCCCCACTATGCACTGTTTTTAATCCTCATGCCTTGTGCAGGGTCTGCACAAATCAGACACTTAGTACACCGATGTTGATTTAGTGAGTAAGGGAAGCAGGCTTGGTACTATCTGGAAATAGGACATTTTCTCTGCCCAAACTCTTTACTTGCATCACACTCATTTTCGTTATAATTTCAGAAAAATTGCTGGCTTGCATTAAGTGAGTGCTTTATCTCTCACGGTAGTGCTGGAGAAGCGTGTGGAGAAGGGTCCTATTTTTTTTTTCCTTTAACATTCTCTTGAAATAAATACCATGAACTGGCCTCAAAGCATCCCAGTTTTTCTAATAGCCTATTATATATTGCTAGTGCATAAATCTGTTGTCTTGACACATTTCTTCAATGTATTTTTAGTCCGTACTTCTTTGGGGGTGTGCTTTTAAGAACTAAATTCTATCCCTTTTAGTTGATTTTGACCCAGATTTTAAATACTTGGTGCTCACCCTCATAAAACAGTCACTTTTTCTCATTCCTCTTATTGCCAGGCTGTTTTATTTGTCTACACTTAGTTTTCTTTTCATATAAAGCTAATATTTTTGAGGATTTGTTTTGTGTTACTCATTCTTCTAAGGATTTCTTTCCATGTTAGTTCATGTAATATACAAAATAATGCCGTTCCATGGATACTATTATTATTTTCATTTTACAAACAAGGAAACACACATAAGAGGGTGGTTTAACTGGCTCAAGATCAAACAGTAGATTCTGATTCCAGAAACAACTCCCTTTTGTGAGTTTTCCAAGTGTGAATGGCATTGAGGAAGTTCATTTTTAGCATGTCTATTGCTGGTACAACAAACACATTCTGTGAGACTGTACTGTGACAATCGAATGTTCAAGATTAATGATGAAGTATTTGCTTAGCTGCTTTTATAAATCCTAAAGCTAAAAAAAAAGACTTTAAGATCTTTTAAAATGTGAGCATGCCACTTATCTCATTCTTTCATTCGTTCACAACACCAGATACCTAAATGGTAACTCCATGGCTCAGTCTCTCAAATTTCCCTTGGGAGGAAAGCAGGGAGAGGCTGGGGATACCATGACTCATTCTTTTTCTTTTTTTATATTTTTAAATTTTTTAACCAAGAACATGTATTGGTACCTTGTACATATATTGATCACATTTATCATGTTTGTTTTGTACCTGTACACAGTGTCTCTTGGTTCTCCCCCCTCTTCCCCTTCCCCCTTCTGTTCCCTCCATTCTTATTTACAGCAGGTTTATTTACAATTCTCCATGATTTCCCTTTCCTCCTTTTTCCGTTTTTTCCCTTCCTGCTTTTCCCCCTTCCCTCTTTCTAGTACTCCTCTCCTTTGTATATTATCTTCTTTTTATATAATATCTGTTACACTACTTTGTTCTTATTTACAGTTATGGTTTCTCATATCAGAGAAACAATTCGGTGTGTGCTTGTGAGTGTCTGATTTATTTCACTTAATAGTATATTCTCAAGGAACATCCATTTACATACAAATGACTCTAGTTTATCCTTCTTTATGGCAGTGTAGTACTCCATTGTGTAGAGAAGCCACATCTTCTTTAGCCATTCATCGGTCGTTGGACATTTGGGTTGTTTCCAAGACCTAGATATTACAAACTGCACTGTTATAAACATGGTTGTGCATATATCTCTGTGGTATGATGATTTTAACTCTTCTGAAAAGATCCCCAGTAGGGGAATAGCTGGATCAAATGGAACCTCTAGTTCTAGTTGTTTGAGAATCTCCATATTGATTTCCACAGTGGCTGGACCAGTCTGCATTCCCACCAACAATGGAGGAGGGTTCCTTTCTCCCCACAGTCCCTCTGGCATTTGTTGCTGGTTGATTTTTTTTCATAGACACAATTCTGTCTGGAGTGAGATGGAATCTTAATGTTGTTTTGATTTGCATCTCTTGAATGACTAGTGATGTTGAACATTTTTTCATATATTTATTTGCCATTTTTATTTCTTCATTTGAGAAACGATTATTCATTTCAGTTGCCCATTTTTGGATTGGGTCTTTGAATTTGGGAGGTTTAATTTTTTTGAGTTCTTTGTATATTCTAAATGTTAGACCTTTGTCTGATGGATAGCTAGTAAAAGTTATTTCCCATTCTGTGGTTTTTCGCCCTGCTCTATTGGTGATTTCTTTTGCTGTGCAAAAGCTTTTTAAGAGCATGTGGTCCCCAGCACTGATTCTTTGTATTGTTTCCTGTGCAGTCTGGGTTCTGTCCATAAATTTTTTTCCAACCCCTATGTCTTCGAGGGTTCTTCCTATTCTAGTCTACAGTAAATTTAGTGTTTCTGTTTTAATGTTTAGATCTTTGATCCACTTCGATCTCAGTTTAGTATATGGTGAGAGGCATGTATCTAGTTTTAGTTTTTGGCATGTGGCAAGCCAATTTGTCCAGCACCATTTGTTAAATAGGCTATCCTTTTTCCAGTGAGGGTGTTTGGCTCCTTTGTCAAAGATGAAGTATTTGAGTGTATTTGGAGTTGTTTCTGCATCTTCCAATCTATTCCACTGATCCTCAGGTCTGTCTTTTTGCCAGTACCATACTGTTTTTATCACTGTAGCTTTATAGTATAGTTTTAGATTGGGGACTGTGATGACCCCTGCCTTGCCCCTGTTGCTTAGGATTGTTTTTGCTATTCTTGGTCTCTTCTGGTTCCAGATGAAATTCATGATTGTCCCTTCTAATTCTTTGAAGTATGTTGGTGGTGTCTTGATTGGAATTGCATTAAATCTGTATAGTAATTTAGGAAGTATTGCCATTTTCACTATGTTGGTTCTTCCTACCCAGGAACATGGGATATCTTTCCATTTTCTGATATCCCTTTCAATTTCCTTTTTTAGAGTATTGTAGTTTTCGATGTAAAGATCTTTTGCTTCTTTTGTTAGATAGATTCCTAGGTATTTTTGTGTGTGTGTGTGTAATTATGAAAGGTATATCTTCTGTTATTTCTTTTTGGTGGGTTTGTTGTTTGTGTATATGAATGCTATTGACTTTTCGGTGTTGACTTTGTATCCAGCAATGCACCTGAACTTCGTAATTAAATCTAGAAGCTTTTTTGTGGAGTTTTTTGGGTCTTCTATGTAGAGTATCATGCATGACTCATTCTTGCGTGTATACAGTGACTCTGAATCCTTTCTCTTTGTTGTGACGGCAAACTTATCCATTATTATTTGGAATCATTTGCAGTAGGATGCATTACTTTTAACTCTTATGCTTGTATGACAGCTCCTTCTGGTGAGGAAGGTTTTGGGGAGAAGAGGAAAAAAATTAATAACCAAAGGAACATTTATACAGGCACAGAAGGATATCTTTGGTTTAACTTGCTTACCTCATTTTATCTGCTTAAATAATGCACCTTGCTAAGTCATATTGGTCAAAGGCAAATTCAAGTATCAAGATCTTCATTCCCATTTTGTGGCTGGAGTGCTTTTTGCTCTCTGCGGAAGCATGGACCAACTCCTCCGGGCAGAAGGAAGAAGAGGCTGAAAGAGACAAAGTGAGGCTTCTTTCTTCATCTTCCCCTTGAGGAGAGTCTCCACGGTATTTGCCCTCGAATCATTTCTCTAGGCCTGAGATTGCATTAAGAAGATTTTTTCCAGCTACCCTGGAATGAGGCAAATGGAAACTATTATCCAGAAGCAACCGTAGGTTTCCCTAGCTAGGGGGATTTGTTTAGAAATGCAGTATTAAGAAACTCGCAGGTTGGCATAAGGAGTCTGTAGTCCCAACAGAAAAGTTAAAAGCACAAAAAAGTCCAAGAAATCTCAGGGCAAAGGAACTGTCTCATATTACGTATGACTGATTTTTTTAATATTTCTGAGTTTGCCAGCCACCTAGACATGTGATGGAAGTGAACTTCTTTTTTTTTTTTTGTGGTGCCGGGGATCGAACTCAGGGCCTTGTGCTTGTAAGGCAAGCACTCTAATCACTGAGCTAAATCCCCAGCTCCGGAAGTGAACTTCTTGAAGTGGAATTTATAAATAAAGGATGATACATGACTATCAAAACTGCAATGGAAAAATTTTGTTATTGAAAAATTCTGATCATAGAATATTACACAAATGAAGAGCACTTTTAGTGAGTTTCCCAATTGGACTCTCTCAATTTGATTCTTATTTAGCAAAAGACATTTAAATACATGGGGGCTGGGATTTAGCTCAAATGTAGAGTGCTTGCCTAGCAAGATCAAGGCCCTGAGTTCGATCCCCAGCACCAAAAAAAAAAAAAAAAGACATTTAAATGCACGGATAACAAGTGCACAATGGTGCTATTTAGTGAACTTTTCTCTGCTTTCAGGACTGATAATATCCACCTCCAGTAGCTCCCACCAGTAATCCCACCAGTTAAGAAAACTTAACTCTGGGATCTCTGCTTTGGAATCTAAAATGGTGACCTGATTTTCAAAGGATGGCACTGCTTAATATTGTCTGTTTTCTAGTGGGCAGCCATGGGGTCTGGTGAACTGACCAGAGGTTGGTAAGGGGTCTTTGAGTATTTGTCTAAAGGGAAAGAGAAAGAAGCGTTGCCAAATACTATTTCACGGGTCATCGCCTCAGCTCACAGTGTCGTAAGTATGTGTGAAAAACACTCTGACAATATAGACATGTTTTTGTTGAGATACAAATTAAATGAAAAACATTGTATGTGTCTAAAATGCCTCTTTGGACTTACCTGAACAAGAAGGGAGAAAAACCAACCTTGACAGAAAGAAATTTTTTTTGCAGCTGTCTGCATAGATCTTGGAAGCTACATGTAGCATAATTATTACTATGCGGTTATCAGACACCCTCCCTTGTCCCTGCTCCCCAGTAAACTTTAGGGATGTGTATATCTGTACATATGTGTGTGTGCATTCTCTTGAAGAAGGGTCTAAGTAGATATTTTCTTTTGGATAAGGACAAGTATTTTTGTTTTTGTTTTTGGCTGGAATCCATTTATAAATTAAACTTTGGTATTTTCAGAACTGCTTATATACCAAATAGTACTTGATGAAAAGAAAGAAACTTGACAAGTGTTTGTAAAAGGAAGAAAGAAAGAAGAAAGCGAGCTAGCTCATGGAAATGTATTTATATTTAAACATGCTAAGAATTATAAATATTTCTGCCCATATAGACCTGACTGTTTCTGCCTATTCTGGGGGTTCTAGTGACAAGGGGAAACTTCTGTTACTCAGAGGCATTTCTGGTTTTTCTCAATTCAGGGTCTTTGGATTAGTCTCCCTAAGTGAGTACTCTCCTAAATTCTTATCACTCCAGTGAGACTTGGCTATATATTCCAGTCACCTGGAACATCCTTAAGGATATATTGTCACTGCATCATTAGGTACTTTGCAGGATAACCAGAGAATTGATTGGAGCAGTTACATTGTGATGAACACAGATAGGCCAAGCCACAGAAGTGGTCTGTATCATGAGAAGCCGTCCACAGAGCATTGAAATCCAGACTATGTGTGCAGGTTTTATAATGACTGTAATCCTATTTTGACATCTGAGATCCCTGAAAATATTTCCTCTCCCTGTGTAAAGGTAATCACTAGTTTCCAAAATCTTATATGCAGGAAGGCAACATTTTGACTAAAAATGTACCTAATGTATGAATAATTCAAAATCTGGCTTATTTTATTTTAGACAGCCTGATATCTCAATGAATAAAACAAATATAAAATAAAACCGACAACATCCTTCCTGAAATACTAAAGAATAGCTTTCTAATTGTGCCATGTATTTAAAAAGATTTCAAGTGCATTACCAAGATAGAAAGGTGAAATCAAATCAGCAGCTTTTCCTACAGATGAGCAGGTCGGGGCCCCTATGAAAGAAACCACACTGGATTCGCTCATTGGAATAAGCTGGCCCAGTGAAAGAAAGGAGGCATTCACTCTTCGAGAGGCTGAAGGACAATTGTTACCACTTACTCTTAGTGGTCGCTGTGACTGGTTAAGTGACCCCTGGAGAGGGGATAGGAGTATGGCGGTGCTGTACTCATCTATGGATTAAGTTACTGATGTTCGCAGCTGAATGTGCTGTGAGGACGTGGGGCCCAGTTGGAGGTGGGTCACTGGGGGTGTGCCTTGGAGGGCATAACTCTCCCCGGCACTCTCAGCAGGTGCCCTGCTTCCTCACACCATGAAGTGAGCAGTTTTGCTCTCTCATGCCTTTCCACCATGACGTTTTTGCCTTGGAGACAGTGGACGACAGAGTTAAAATCCCTGAAACTGTGAGCCAAAATATACCTCTCCTCCTTTAAATTGTCAGGTCCTGTGTCCAGCAAGAGAAAGCTGGTGCATACAGTTGCACTAAACCATAGTGATTTGACAAAATGGTGAAACCAAGTCTTAGATACCAGAGCACCCTCAGGTCAAAGCCACATGCTATGTCCCTTCCATTTTGTTGTGCATCAGTGAAGTTGAGTTAGCTCTTGTCGGAACTTTGTGTGTAACATTCAAATAAAATAAAGGCTTGTAATTCTTTTCAGAACTCTTTTGGAGAAAACTCAACTTTAGTTGAATCAGTTGAGATACTTAAGGCAGTGGCCCAATTTATGCAATTATTTGGCTGGGTGATTCTCTTTCTTTCTTCAGTCTTTGCTCAATTTGTGTGACCATACATCCAGTAAATTTCCAAAATCTGTTTTCATGTAGTCTTTCTGAGGATGAATAAGAGCAGAGGGTGAGTTAATGAATCGTCATTCATTTAGTGTGTATCTCTGAGGATAGGAAATTAGGGATACAGATATATTTTCATGTTTATGTTTTTAAACAGTATCATTCTTTCTTTTGCAGAACTGTACATTAGAATTATGTCCTTTTCTACTTTTACAGTTACAATGATTCTATTTATGCTGAGTTGCTCTTAGGGTAATAATGCCCTCACAGTAACAGTGACTAAAAACAACTTCACAGTAAGATTTTTCAATAATTTCCTCCCAACTAACTGATACTCCATTTTATAATATCCTTCCAGTTTTCTAATTCTGAAGTAGAGGATGCTAAGGTACATTGTAATAACACAATATGATAATTACAAAACCAGAGAGAAAGAATGGCATGCATATATCTGCTGGAAAGAGAAGTCTACAATATTTTGTGAATAGTGCTCACTAGAAAAGCAAATTACTACTTCTGAGATACTTGCCTTCAAATTTATTTCCTCCTCATTGTGCTAAGAATGTAGAAAATAGCAGAATTCATTTAGAGAAGAATCTTAACTAGTCAAATGAAGACAGCCAAAGATAATTAGAAATACCAGAAGAGGACATTTGGATTAGAAAGGATTCATGTTAGTTGGATATGATTGTGAAATAGAAATTGATATGTTAAATGTGATTATATGAGCAAGGCCTGTAAGAGTGAGACTCAAATGATAGCTCAATAAATTCTAGGTTTCCATGGAATCTCATGGGTTACCTGATGGAAGCAAGTCAGGGAAAGGAGTTGATACATAACTGAGTATCTACTTCTCAGCCCTTTCCTCCTTTTTTTGTTAGTATTAAGTGTTATTTAATGTAGTATTAAAATAATCCCCCTATTTAAAAAAAATCTATAAAACCTCTGACTTTATATGTGGATTTGGAGTAAGCAGCTTTTCCATTTCTAAAGTTCTGATCTTAGGCAGGTAGCATAGTCAACCTCTTCTAAGCCTCATTTTATTCATTTATAAAATCAGAAAAATACTTGTTCCTACCATTTAGTATTATCATAAGAATATATCAAATAAATATATACTGAGCTCTTAATACACTACTTCAATAAGGACTCAAAATTATTGTGTAATAGAATATAAATCATTTATTTTTAATTAGATGACGAATACCACACAGTTCCTTGGCTTCAGAGAAATTAGGAACAACTCATTCATTTGGAAATCTATTGCCTAATGTAAGCATAGCAGTGAGAAATATCAAAACCAAAAAACAAAGAGCAGAATTGAAAGACATGTCCTGTTTCTGTTTCTGTCCACAGCCAAATTCTCAAACATGTTTATAACTGGTTCTTCCTTCATTTCCTTTTCATGGTTTTTCCACTCATTTACAATATTTATTCTACCCATTACGCCACCAAAATCGTTCTTAGCAATGTGGACTGATTTGACTTGTCTCTCCTTATCTTTTGCGAATATGGGACACACTGATCATTTTCTTGTTTTTAGGACACCGCTGTGGGATTCCATGCTGTGACATTTTCGGGGTTTTCCTTTGTCCCTGGTTGTTCTTCTCCCCAACCTCCAAACGTTGATGTTCATCTAGGTTGGATTCCTGTCCTTCTATTCTTTACCTTCATCACATCCATTCCCTTGAATTTCCATAACACGTAGACACTGAAATGCCCACATTTACTCCTATCTGGGACTTTTCCTCTGTTGCTGCTACCTACCTGATATCTTCATGGAGGTGTTTAATAAAGTTTTCAAACTTAATGTGCCCCAAATGAAATCCTTGATTTTTTCTTTTTGCCAAACTTATTTTTATTCTACTTTATCCATCAGAGTAAAACACATTACTATATCTCAAATTGCTGAAGCCAGAGCCTAGATTTTCTCCTTGATGATTTTGTCTGTTTTACACATGCATTAGAAAATCCTACAGTTACCTCATTCAAAAAAAAAGCTACCAAACAACAACAAAGACAACCCTACTATTTTTCATTTTTCTCTCTTTACTGCCACACTAATGTAAACTACCTTTGTATTTCCTGTGGACTACGGGCTGATCTCCCCTTTCCCTTCCTCTGTGGCTCCCCTCCTATCTAGTCAACAACGTATTGTGCCAGAATGATATTTTTAGACTGTAAATAACTATTTAAGGTCTCAATTGTCACTCAAAGGAAGTGAAAATTGTCTGCACTACATATTGTACACCCCTGTGTGAAGGCAACAATTTCACTTCATACCACACTGAATTGAGAAGATCGCAGTACTGAAAGGAAGAGGATTAGCAAACCAGTGCCTCTGAGCAGAAGGAACAAGCTATGTATCAGACCAAAATGAAACTATTTCCTGTGAGAAGATACAGGAAATCAAAAAGGGAAGCATGCTATGTGACATTTAAATTTGTTAGTACTAGATTTTAAAAATTTTACATTCATTCTATGAGTAGGCTCTGGCTTTTGGAAGGAATCTCATTTTTTTTTTTTTTTTGGTCCTTATAAACACTTTATCTGGTTTAGGCCCTCTAATGCCCCTGAGAATGTTGCCACAGTGTGGTTTATTTTGTCTGAATGTGTATTTCATCACAGTTCCTTCCCTACTTATGAAGCATTAGTGTGGTAGTCTGAAATATGAAGATACCCATTAGTGAGCTATGCAGGGCGGCTTGACCATACAGTGTGTCCCCTGCTTACCT